>JAQGAT010001361.1:0-15052 GCA_034687845.1 Pantelozetes paolii
ATTTGAGAAATGTTATCAAAAATAAGTCAAAAGTTTTCAATTCATATAAATTGGGAAAAGATATCCATTTATTCATTTCAGAAGTGATTGAATATAACTCTAATATCTGGTCTAAAATATTGGCCATAATATGGATGACGAGCACCACATCTATTGCGGACGTCATCTATATATTGGTCTTTGGTTTCAATCACTACTCAATTCACATAACATTTATACTGATCTATGGCTTAATATTTCTGTCATTGCTTTTGTTGATCACAATCGAGATGTCCGGTGCTATCACTCTGGAGGCAAAGAAGTGCTACAAACTGTTGGCGTCCTATAAATTGGTTTCAATCGGTGCTAAACAGCCACTCATGGCTTACACCAGGAATTCAATTAAGGTTTAATAAATATCTTTAAATAACTGTTTGTTTATATTTATTAAATGAGAAACCAATTTATCCCTGAATATAGTTTTGGAATATATTTGAAAGAATGGGACAAAAGAATAACAAAATCGGCTTTTCGTGCGGAAACCTATTTGTTATCAACTATTTTCGTGGATATCAGGTGTGTATTAATTGACGATATTTTCATGAATTTAAAACATTTGCCCATTTTATTCAAAAAATATTGAATTTGTCGACTATAAGAGGGGTTCTTATATCTAAATTGATGACAAGGGGTGGTCTTATATCGTTTCTAACCTTATGTGTGATCACTGATCAATGATCAGTTACATTTCAGATATAAGACTGTTTCATATCTTAAGTTTTCACTTTTATGAAATATAACAAATTGATACAGTATAAGATCCCCCTCTTATTTATCCGAATATACGATACATAGTCGGTAACCGTAATGATATATAATGTAAACTATTGAATACAAATCTACCCTGTAGTGTTTATGTGTGATATTCACAATTAATATCACTTAACTCTTATATTTATCGATTTTCAAAACTATAAACACAAATTACACATTCAATTAATATTCATTAAATATTAAAGGAATTATGTTTAAATACTTTGATATACTGTATATTATATTAAACTTATTGTGAATATAAAGCATAAATATTTAATAATTGTTGAGAATTCCTGTCATTAGTATCCGATTATAATTATTATATTTATTTAATTTTAATAATCATTTATTATTGTATGACTTAAAACAGGTTATTTCGATGTGTGCTATGGTCTTGTTAAGATTTATTATGATGGAACAAGATAAAATTATTCATAACTAAACCCAATTCCATATAAGATATTTATTGTTGAAACAACATTGATGATAATTTTAGAGTTACTTTATAATTATAAATATAATTATTGTGTTCAAATGCTATTTTAAATCAAAGGTGACCCTCAGGAGATGAATGTTAAAATTCGCACTTGGTTAAATCGGTTTATACTGTAAGTGTAAAAGCAAATAATTGTTGTTACGGTCCGTTATTATGCAAAAAATAAGTTGTATTAAATAAGTGAGAAATGTAAAACATATAAAACATGTCAAAACAATGTTATAATAAGTCATCGAATAAACAATTGAAAACATATTTTCCATATTTTCATTATATTTTGTATAATATCTGAATAATTTAATTTATTAAATGTGCTTTCATCAAATAAATTGAAAGAATTGATTATTTCTTGTTTTTCTTATTTTTATTATTAATTCTCAGTTGTATTCAATTATATTATAAATATTATTATTACAGACATATAATAAATAATAAATAAAAATCATTTAAGATATTAATGCCGACAAACGTGGTGTTTGACAAACCCAGTGCTAATGTTGAATGCATTAGTGATGATGAGTTCAGGGATGGGAGTCCACAATCGTTTGGATATGAATTTGAACCGAAAGGCAATATAACGTTCACTTTTAATGGAGCGGTAAATCATTTTCAGTTTAATATAAAAAGAGACCATGATCATTTAATACAGTTTTAATTTCAAGTCAAAGGATGAAATATTTGTTCCCTTGTGTTCATCAGTGCTCTTCATTATGAGAGAGTTAGTCCGAAGAACTCAATACACGTTAAGTAATATAATGTTAATTACAATATAAATATTTTTTATTATATTTTCAGTGCAATCTTGAAATATATTAATTACACAAATGTAGTCGTTTTAAACAACCAAACGATTGGACCTTTTGTTTCATCCCTTTATAGAAATGTTATAAATATTATATTATATAAAAATAATACAAATATTTAATCATTTTGTTATATATAGGAAACGGATTTAGTGTTCACCGAGGAGTATATTTCGGATACATTGACATCATTTGCAACAATCGGTTCAATTACATTTATAAATCCATTGATAAGCATTTTAGGGGCAGTTTATCTAATCAGACCATCAGATTCATACACCAGTGCTCTAATTATATTTGATAGATTTGTATGTTTTCTTAAAATACAATCAAATATTTAAATATCAATATATTTTACAATAATTTAGATTTGGTTTTGTTTATTGTTATCAATACTGATAACACCTTTAGTCCTATCCTTTGAATCATATATTCATTCAAACAGTTTTGTTGTTTGGATAACGAGTTATGGAAAACACGTTTGGCTTTTAATTAGTGCTTCATATTTGAAGAGTATTTTTAACAAATGATTGTTTAATAAAATATAACTATATTTTGTCATTCAGTGAAAGTAAATCTGAAGAGCGATTGGATATTTTCAAAGTATTGTTTATATATTTTGATGGCTTTCATAACTTTAATGTGTTTTTCATCAACAATACTGTCGACAACTATTGTCAGCTATTATACAGTAATCGATTCAATAGAAGAACTCAACGAAAGACATGATTTGAAACCTTTTGTTCACTACTCCTACGAAGAGATAAATTATATTAAAGTAAAAGTTATAAAATATTTTTAAAATTTCATTTTAATAACAATTTTATTGATTAAGAAATACGGAACCGAAAAAGAGAGAAGACTTCTTGAGATAGGATTGAATAACACTAATGATGAGACTCTGGTGAGTTTATTCTCACTGTTTGAGGAGCAAAATACAAATGAAATTATCGATAAAATAATTAACTATAAAAACGGTGTTTTTGTTGCTTTACATCGACTGACGAAATGGATCGAAGAATTTATTTCCAAATCTAATCTTAAATTAACTCATATTTCAAAACATAGATATTTTGATCAAATGTTTGGTTATATTTATAATAAAAATGTTGACAAATATTTAGCAGAAAAATACAATAAATTGTGAGTTTTATTGAAAATAATTGAAATAATATTTAAATTTATTAAAACCTTTAGATTATATGACGTCTCTGAAGCGGTATTGATTGACAAATGGAACATGGCCACAATTGAAGCCGGCACACATCTCTTGAAGATTGTTAAAGGTCGTAAAAAACTCAACACTCCTGAGTTAGAGGTAATAAC
Source organism: Pantelozetes paolii (assembly GCA_034687845.1). Taxonomy (NCBI): domain Eukaryota; kingdom Metazoa; phylum Arthropoda; class Arachnida; order Sarcoptiformes; family Oribellidae; genus Pantelozetes; species Pantelozetes paolii. The sequence goes on from JAQGAT010001361.1 coordinate 3,421, forward strand.
ATATCTGATGAAAGTTAGACCAGCTTTGGGTGCATTGGGTTTGGGATTAATTTTATCTATAATTGTATTCATTATTGAAATCTTTAACAAAAAGTCAATTATTTGTGTTGTGATTGAGATTATAATTAACACGATTTCAATGTTTCGGAATATATTTAAACTCAATTCTTATCCAAAAAATTAATTTTGTTATCAAAACTATTAAGGTTAATCTTGGTGGAATAATTTAGAATTGCCAGGTGTATACATTTAAAGGCGAGATTTTATAAATATTGCAACTAGTCTATTTTAAATAATATTATATGATATACTGTCAACAAGTTTCAGTGTATTAATGTTATCTATTAAAAACAACTCATATATAATATCTGTCATATGATATAAATTATAATTGAAATTGATTTAATCATTAGTATATATTAGAATAAAGACAATATTTAAGCATAAAAAATACCTTGCATAAAATTCAATCTAGATAATTGTTTATTAAAAATTTTGATTACTAATTTTAAATCACTTAAATTGATTAAATATTAATTGATTTTATGCAAAGGAATTGAAATCAATGGTTTAATAATACACTTATAATTTGTATAATTTAAATGTTTGATGAAATCAATAATAATTTGTAAATTGTTTTGTAAAATATATTTTGAAATTCATTTCAAATCAAATGTAAAAAATATTATAGAGTTTGTTTAAAATGTTTGCACATAAGGCTAATTGTGATTGTATTAGTGATGATGAGCTTAGGGATGAATTTCCCCAAAATTTTGGTTATAAATTTGAACCCAAAGGCAATATAACGTTCACCTTTGAAGGGGCGGTAAATAATTATATCATAAGTATTTTATAATTTTTAAAATTTTATTAAATACTTTTTAAAAATTAAGATAAAATATGCGATTTATACGCCATTGTGTTCACCCTATCTCTTCATCATTAAAGAGTTGGTGCGAAGAACTCAATTCACGTGAGAAATGTCATTTTGAAATTAAATTATAAATAAATCTAAAATTTCAGTGCAATTCCAAGATTTGTTGATTTGAATAAAACAATTGTTTTAAACAACGAAGTCATCGGACCTTTCATTTCAACGCTTTATAAAAATGTAATAAAAATTTATCAAAAAGATAACTAAAATATTGGTTTGAATTCAAGGAAACGGATATTGTTTTTCATGATATACCCATCACTAGTAGTTTATCAACATTTATAAAAATATCGTCCCAGGTCGATTTAGAGCCAATGATTACAATATTAGGAAGTGTTTACCCTGTTCAAACTAATTCATTCACCAAAGCTATTAAAATATTTGATAGATTTGTAAGTATAGAAATTATTGCATCTACCTCAAATATATTTCTATTTAAAGGCTTGGGTTTGTTTATTGCTATCAATACTGATAACACCTTTAGTCCTATCCTTTGAGTCATATATTCATTCAAAGAGTTTTGTTATTTGGATAAGAAGTTATGGAAAATACGTTTGGATTTTAATTAGTGCCTCATATTTGGGATGTATTTATGAAATCATTTGTGAAATTAATTTTTAACGATTTTTTTTATCTAAAAGTGAGAATAAAACTGAAAAAAGATTGGATTTTCTTAAAGTATTGTTCATATATTTTGATGGCATTCATAACATTGGTTTCCATCTCTTCAACGATTCTGTCGACAACTATTGTCGGTTTTAATACAGTAATCGATTCAATAGAAGAACTCAACGAAAGACAAGACTTAAAACCAATTGTTTTCTACTCATATGAATCAATGAATTTATTAAAGGTATCATTCATTGAGAATAATAAGGGGGACTGTGACTAACCACGTGACTCATCTATAATAGACTGAGGGTATTTAGTATGCAGTAAAGCAATGTATAACATATAATGTCTTATAATTTATAAGTTATAAACAATGTCTGGATTGTTTGAAGTAGGGATAAGGGGGGCAACTATTATAGACATATCTGATATAACATTATATGCCCATTTGACCCTGCATATTGTGTATAATTATCCACAGCACTTATTATTCTCAGTGAATCATGTATTTTAAGAAATGAAATCACTTTTAATTTATTTATTAATTTTATTGCTTAAGAAATTTGGGACTAAAGAAGAGATAAGACTATTAGAGATTGGATTAAGTAATACTAAACCGGAATATCAAGAAAGCTATGAAACACTGATCGCATATAAACATGAAATCAGGGAAAAAATAATTGATAACAAAACCGATGTTTTTATATCATCTGAAACACACACTCATATGATTGAGACAATGATTTCTGAATCTAATCCGAGATTAACTCATATTTCAAAACACAGTTATTTCCACCAATTGTTTGGTTATGTATATCACAAACATCTCAACAAATATTTAGAAGAAAAATACAATCAATTGTGAGTTTAGTTGAAAACTATTTCAATATATTATTAAGTGTTTTGAAAATGATTTGTAGATTATATGATGTGATAGAGAGAGGAATGTTTGATAAATGGGTGAAAGATATCATTGAATTTGTGTCACATTTCTTCGGCGACGAACCAAACACTCCTGAGTTGGAAGAGATAACATATCTGATGAAAGTTAGACCAGCTTTGGGTGCATTGGGTTTGGGATTAATTGTATCTATAATTGTATTCATTATTGAAATATTTAACCAAAAGTCAATCATTTGTGTTGTAATTGTGATTACAATTAATATGATTTCAATATTTGAGAAAATATTTGAATTTATTTCTAAACGTTGTGTTAATTATGTATCAAAACTATCCATTAATATAACTGAATCAATGACCGGGGGTTTCTTCAATACAATTTTATATACAAAGTATGCATTTTTAAAATTAACCAGGCACTAATAAAATATGTATAAAATGTCAATTAATAAAAGATTATATGATTATAAAAAGTGGTTCTGGTCTTCAGGTGCTGTCTTCAGGTGAACCCAAATTTAAACCCAATTTTAAACCCAACTCTTCATCAAAAGGTCGTAATTATTGAACACTTGTGACACAAAAAACACGTGTTTTTTGGCAAACATTTGAATTTCATTTCAGTCTTTGTTTGGCATTTGATCTCAACTCTGATCCCAAACCGATGGCACCGATAGCTAGTCGTCTGTTCACTGCCGGGGAAGTGGTCTTCAAATTCATACCAATCATTGAGTGTTGTGTTACCGAAGAGTATAAGTCATTGATTTGTGATAATTGTCTCAAACCTTCAGATGAGTTGAAGTGTTGTTCAAAATGTCATCAAATGTTTTATTGCGACAAAAGGTGTCAAACAATTGATTGGAGATATCATCACAAAGAGTGTCTACTCTTCACAAGAGTTGGCAAACAGTTTGTTCCCAAAGAGACCACACATTTGGAGAGACTTTTGCTGAGACTTTATCTTCAGATGAAAAGCGATAAGAGTTTTGCCACAAATAGACAGCAATTATATGAAGGACTGGACGTATGTCTGGACGACATCGAAGTAGACATCAATGTCTTCAAAGACTCAACGGATTTGATGTCAGAGTTCAGTGAGATTTGCCATCACTTGGATGTGTTTGGTGTGAAATACCGGCGCAAAGAAGTGATGCGTTTGTATGTCTTGATTGGACGCAAACTCTTGAGTCGTCTCTACTATTACACCGAAAATCCGTTAGATTTGGACAAAACATACTTTGATTTGCCGATGGCTTTCGGACTCTTCATAGGAATGTCGTATTTAAGCCATTCCTGTACTCCAAACGCATCCTTAGTTACCAAAGGTTTGACTCTTTTTCACTGATATTCAAATGAATTACTGTTTTTGTGATTCAATTGTCTTTTGAATTGATTGACAGGTCTTTCCTATGAAGTGCGAGCCATGAGAGCCATCCCTTTGGGCGAAGCAATCACTTTAGGTGTCATAGATTTGGCACAGAATTGGAGTAAAAGACAAAGAGATGTGAAAACGGTTTATAAATTTGAGTGCAATTGTGATAAATGTGTGCAAAGAGTGGACAAACACTTTGATTACGAGAAATACAATGATTTAATGGCTTATCATATGAAGCACTGGAATGTGATCGACGACATGGGTGTGAGTGAAGTGGTCAACAAGAAGTACGAAATGGATTCAAAGCTCATTCAACAGATGAAAGAGATTTATGGGGAAAGGCATACAATGGTCACTCGCTTTCTGGTCATGAGTTTCATATGCTTTGCCTTGTATTCAGACAAAGCAAACAGAGTTTCGTTAACGCATTGGTATAAACAGGTTGAACCCAATCTACGCATAACTCACGGCACTGACCATCAATTGTATCACATGTTTGACAAATTGGCCAAAGATTTGGGTCTTATTATAGGTTAGGGTTTGGAGTGTTTGGGTTTGCATTCAATGTCTGAACGGTTTTTGTCTTTCAATTGTTTAATAAAATTTTAAAAACTATTTTTGTTTTTAATTTTGATTTCAATTCAAATCTAAAATCAATTTTTAATCAAAAAAATATTTTATTTTTTATTTGTTTTTAATTCAAAAAACAATTAAATTTTGAAATTATTATTCATTTAATAGTTTGAGTCAAACACTGAATATGACTGATTGGCCCAAGGTACAATATACTCTGTATTCATTTAAAAAGTTCATGATTATTTTATGCTAGACTTGATGTGGCATTGTTAAAGTGAACAGGACAAGTTATAATTTTAATAATTTATTTCAGTTATAATAATCAAGATTTTGATTAATTTCATCGATAAAAGCATTGACATTACATTTACAAGTAAGCAAGTTCATTTATATATTTATGGAAGGAAAGAGGCCCTCAAGTATTGGATTGAGTTTTATTCCTTTGTTCAAAACCGACGACAAGTCCTTTCCTATGGTCTCAATGGGACGGATAGGCGGTTGACTTTTGTCCGTTTGTAAGGTAACGGTTAACAATTGCTTTGTGTCCTTCTGGATGGGACTGGAAATAATAGATGTGCCAGGTGGCATTGAGAAGTTGTAGTTATTGTTTAGATACTCTGTAACCAAAACCAAAATTTTCAAATTAACCTGGATGTTATCAATTTGATCTTTCTCTTTAGAATTTATTGATTTTTTGTCGACAATTAATTTTAAATTATTGATCAAATCCTGTGCTATCAAGTAAGGAGTGAATATAATCTTGGATATTTCTCTATCTTTATATTCTGGAACATTTTGTAAGTTAACATAGAATTTGTTGAACATTTCTATCCATTTCAGTAATAGTGTCGCCAACTTCACAGTTGATCCTGCTTCATTTAGCAATGTGAAGTATCGGTTCACAGTTGTTGGTTCGGGCACATCCAACATGTCTTGTGTCGGTTCACCAAACTGTCTGATATTTTCATTATAAAAATCAGTGAACATATTTGACCAAGACTCAATTGTAAACTTAAGTTTGGATTTCTCATCTTCACTTAAATCTGGATTATTTGAAAGTTTCTTCAAATAAGTGATGAACCTTGGTACAAATTTCTTTGAAGAAATTAGAAACCTTTGTACAATCACCTTGGTCTTATCATTTAAATCACCTCTTATTAAAATATTCTTAATGAAAAACCCGTTAAACAGGGTTTTAAAAATATCATCGAAGTTAGAGTTCAATGAATTGACATTGGTTACTGTGGAAGGAATTCTTCTGGAATAATAAGAGTTAATCTTTCCTGAATAGATATTGTTTATCTGCATAATCAGCTCAAACAATTCATTTTGCATTTGTTGCGACAAATTGATTGATCTTGTATCAATTATACTCTTCAAAACATCGGACACAATCTGTGTTTCTATTTTAGGAGATAAAACCAATCTTCTTAAATCTTTGTCTTCATTAGAGTCATGTGATTTCATTTTATTAAACGATTCTGTTGTTAATTGAGACCATTTGAGCAAAACTGTTGCCAACTTTAATGTGGATCCAGAGTTCGTCACATTTTCCAAGAGATTGTAATACTGTTGTTGAAAGGGATCCGTCTTTAACCACATATCCTTTGGCGGTTCCCCAAACTGTTTGACACTAGCATTGGAATAATTGTTGAGTTCCTGTGTTATAACAAGTATGACATTTTCAATCTTGGACCTTTCTTTTTCATTCAAATCTAAATTCTTTAAAAGTTTAGTTAAATATTCCGAATATTTTTTTAAAAAGTTTGTCCTTGATATATAATATTTCCATGATCTTAATATTTTATCAGGTCTTGGTGTAACCAGTGGCAATTGTGTAATTGATGCTTGGTCAGATACTTGTTGGTTATGCATTTGTAAGTTTAAATTTAAATTTTGAGATGAGAGTGATGGAGAAATTGATCTTGGCGATTCAGTTTTAGGTTTTACATCTGATACCTGTTGGTCAGGGATTTGAATAGATATTTGTGTCTTTCTATTCTCAACAGGTATTCGGGTTTTTGAAGGTTGAGTTGACATAACTTGTATTATGGGTTCAGTGGTTGGCACTACCGGTGCTTTTGTTTTAATGATTTGAGATGTGATTTGTTGTTTTGGGTCTTTAATGGAAATTAGAGGCTTAAGAGTTAAAACGGGAATTATGGACTTAGGTGTTGGAACAGGTGATTGTTGTACAGGGGTTTGAACTGGTATTACGGGTTCAGTGGTTTGAACGGGTATTACGGGTTCAGTGGTTTGAACGGGTATTACGGGTTCAGTGGTTTTGACGGTTATTACGGGTTCAGTGGTTTCGACGGATATTACGGGTTCAGTGGTTTGGACAGGTATTACGGGTTCAGGAATTTGAGTGAGAATTATGGAGTCAGGGGTTTGATCTTCAATTAATAGCTGTATAGTTTGCGAGATGTTATTGGGTATTAGAGTGACCAAGTTTGTTTGAGTTGGTAGTAATTTTCTATCGTATTCCTGTTGAGTTGTGTTGACATTAGTTATTGTTGTTGTGATGTCTTTATAATTATTAATATTATAAATCATATTAATATATTCAACAAAGATTGTTGTTATCTGTGCATTGATCTTGTTCCAATATATTTCCATTTCTGCCGTTAAATTGGTTAATCGTTTATCCATTAATTTTTTTAATCCATTATTTAAAAAATGTATATCTATTTTGGGTGATAATACAATCTTGGTGAAATTATCATCTTTATATTTTGTTTCATTTTTAAGTTTATTAAATGATTCTGTTGAAAGTTGTGCCCATCTTGACAATACGTTGGCCAATAAGAAGGGTGATTTTGATTTTTCTACTTCTGATAATAGATCGATATATTGAGTGAAAACAGACGGTTCAGGCATATCCCACAACTCCTTTTTAGGTTCACCAAATAGCCGGATACTCTCATCGAAGTAATGTTGAAAGGTTTTTGTGAGATAAATAATAAAACCATTGACATTGAATTTTTCCACTTTAGTTAGATCTGGATTATTTGATAGTGCAGTCAAATATTGAACAAATATTTTAATAAATCTTTTCCTGAAAATATATAATCGCTGAGCAATTAATCTATCATTTTCTTTGGATCTAGATGATAACAATGTCAATTGTCCTTGCGTAATTGGAACATGCAAGGTCAATTGATCATGTTGAAATTGTGACATTTCAACTTGGTATGTTAAACTCTCTACCAATTTATAGTTATTAGCAAGGTATTCAGACATAATATCCATTACCTTATTTTGTAAAATATTAACTGGATTCTTTTCATCTCTAGGCATATGTGCTGTTCTTATATCTATAATCGGCTCTAAAACTCCAAATATTTCTCTTTGACCTATATTTGGATATAAAATTAATCTTGCTAAATTGTTTGGCTTATAATTTGGATCTTTTCTTATTTTGTTAAACAATGAAATAAACACTCTTTGCCGCTGAACCAGAACAGTTGCTAATTTCCATGACTCAGGTTGTTTTGCCACTTCGGCTAAAAGTTCAAAGTATTGATTAAATGACTGATGTTCCGGGATATTCCACATTTCCTTCGATGGTTCGCCAAATAGTCGTACGCTTTCAGTGAAATAGTTATTAAATCTGTTTAAACTGATGGAAATATATTTCCTGATACTTATTCTTTCATTTTCATTTAGATCTTGCTTATTTAATAATATTAAAAAATATTCAATATACTTGGTGAAAAAACTTAACATTTCAATGTAAAACTTATGTGCGATCAATCTATTCTGGTTAGCTGTCTCACCCTTCATTAATATTTTCTGAAAGAAGTCACCTTGGTATAATGTGTTTAACGTATCCATTTTTATTTCACTTCCAAGATAGATATCACCACCATATACATCATCAAAAGGGAAATGATCAGCATACTTGTAATTATTATCAAGCCATTCTATTACAACCTCCAAAACCTTCACATTGAGATCATTGGCCATATCATGATATACTGGTGAAAATGTTGCCGTTTTTATATCAAGGTATGGTATTAAAACACTATTGAATTTTTGATCCCATAAATTATGAGCCAAAACAACTTGAGCCAAACCATCTTGGTTAACCTTTTTGTGATTCTTATTTGTTGAACTTACCCAATTATACAGATTTTGCATATATTGAGGCCATTGTAATAAAACCAAGGTTAATTTCCAAGACTCTGGAGATTTTGCCATTTCTTGCAAAAGATCAAAGTATTTATAAAACGACTGATCCTCAGGGATGTCATACATTTCCTTCGGGGGTTCGCCAAACAATAGGCGGCTTTTGTTAAAATAAACCTCAAATTGTAGTGAACTGTGAGCTAGATAGTTTCTTATTCGCATTCTATCAGGTTCATTAAAATCCTGTTTTATCAGAAGTGATTTGAAGAATGCCATAAATTTTGGTATAAATCTTGTGTAAGAAATATAAAATATTTGTGCAATCCTTTGGTTTCTCTCTTGTGATCCACTCTTCATTAAAATATTCTGAAAGAAATGTCCTTGGTACAGTCTATTGAATAACTTCATGTTAACATCACTGGAATAATGGGAAACAAGTTTTTTTGCAGACTCTAAATGAAAATTGTTGTTTACATTTGTAACAGTGTAGGTTTAATCTTACCTTGTTTGGCTACATTTTCATCACTATTAGATTGTCCACCTTTTTGTTGAGATCCCGGGAGGATATTATCGATCACAGTTGAATGTAAAGTGTGTTGACGTGGATGAGTTTGTAAAGTACCAACTTTATTATTTAGTCCAAGTAAATTTATATTTAGTATAGGTTTTTCAATATGGTGTCTAACACCTGGTAGTAAGACTAGCTTTCCATCCCTTATATGGGGGACATGCAGTTGATTGCCGTTTATGAACGGATCGTATGTTTGCAAAAGAATCGCAAAAAATATAGTTTTCATAGAAATGATGTCAAAAATCATTGATCTCTTCGAAAGTGAATTATTTATACAAAGGATTCACTAAATAATGAAAACAAAGTATTGATTAAAGAAATATACATATGGTTTGACATATGGTTTGTTATTGATTATATATTTATGGTGGTATATATTGAAATATTACAACCTTGCGTAATAGAGGAAACCAAAATTAAACCGATAAAAACACCAGTGTATCTATGGTGTATTATTTATGATGTATCTATGGTGTATCTATTACTCGCTGTTTACTCGATTAAATAGTTGAAAAAACTCAATTTAACTTATAAAGGTGTTTAGCATATTGTAAGTCAATTGTATTGTAACAAATGTTTGACTTAATTACGAGTGCTTTTTGATTAAAATTAGTAAATTTCATATAAATGACTACATCTTATAGTATGCCTTGGTCATATAAATAATATGAATACGTAACTGAGGGGAAACATAATTGAAATTTTGTGAAAATTATTTTTAATTATTTTTAATTCAGATATTTATTAGAAATCATTAGAAATACATGTTTTATATAATATCTATTGGTCGACAGGTATGGGACCGGAAGACCACTTATTGTGTTTGATGGGAACGGAAGACCATTTAGTTGTCTGTATTGGACCCGAAGACCATTCACCTGTTTGGATGGGGCCTGAAGACCATTTTACGTTTGATGAATCTGAAATAATGTTTGTGCTGGATGTTATTGCAAAGTTATAGTTGTTATTAATATATTCTGTAATCAACGCCAAAATCTTCATATTGACCTGGATAGATTCAGGGGCATCTTTCTTTTGAGAAATCGGGTCTCTTTTATAGACAATCATTTTTAATACGTTAATCAAATCCTTTGATTTCAAATAAGGAGTAAATATAACCCTGGATATTTCTCTATCTTTATATTCTGGAACATTTTGTAAGTTAACATAGAATTCGTTGAACATTTCCAACCATTTCAGTAATAGTGTCGCCAACTTCACAGTTGGTCCTGCTTCATTTAATAAAGTGAAGTATCGGTCCACAGTTGTTGGTTCGGGCACATCCAACATGTCTTGTGTGGGTTCACCAAACTGTCTGATATTTTCATCATGGAAATTATTAAACATATTTGTCCAAGACTCAATTGTGGGTTTAAGTTTGGATTCTTCATCTTCACTTAAATCTGGATTATTTGAAAGTTTCTTCAAATAAGTGATGAACCTTGGTACAAATTTCTTTGATGAAATTAAAAACCTTTGAACAACTACCTCACTCTTCTCAACCGGCACACCCTTTATCAGGATATTCTTAATGAAGTGTCCATTGAATAGCTGTTTAAAAATATCTTTGAAGTTTGTGGTCAGTGAGACGACATTGGTTACTATGGATGGAACTCTTCTGATGATAGAAGTAATCCTATGGTAGGTACGAGTGACCCACTTTATGTGAATGTGCTTAATTTGAGTAATGAGCTGGGATAATTCATTTTCCAGTTGTGGCGACATATTCACTGATTTCCTAATTATTATTGGTTTCAAAGTTTCACTGATAATCTTGAGATCTATTTTCGGGGTTAAAACAATTCTTCTGTACTCATCGTCTTCATTAGGATCTGGTTTCTCCATTGTTGTAAAGGATTCTGAGCCTAATTCAGGCCATTTGAGTAAAAGTGTTGCCAATTTTAGTGGAGAATTGCTGACACTTTCCAAAACTTGGAAATACGTGTCAAGTGTGGGATCAGGCGTTTCCAGCATTTCCTTTGGCGGTTCACCAAAGTGTTTGACACTTAGAGTGAAGTAATCATTAAAACTCTTTTTAAATATTGGAATGTAATTTATGATCTTGGTTCTTTCCTGTGGAGTCAACTCTGGACTATTTGATAATTTCTCTAAATATTCCGGATATTTCTTAATAAAGTGTATTCTGGAAATATATCGTCTCCATGCTACTAATCTTTTATCAGGTTGCGATTTTGGCACAAATATTTGTGTAGTAAAAGTTTGCTCTGATTCTGGTGTGTTTGGAGATCTTAAAATAGTATCCTGGGGTGAATTAGGATATGATGTTTGATTCGGTATTTCTTCTGTTTGACCCGGTCTTTGGTTATCACGTGATGGTTGTCTTGGATTTTCTTGTGGTTCACCCGGTCTTTGATTATCACGTGATGGTTGTCTCGGAATTTCTTGTAGTTCACCCGGTCTTTGGTTATCACGTGATGGTTGTCTTGGATTTTCTTGTGGTTCACCCGGTCTTTGGTTATCACGTGATGGTTGTCTTGGATTTTCTTGTGGTTCACCCGGTCTTTGGTTATCACGT
>JAQGAT010001362.1:0-15035 GCA_034687845.1 Pantelozetes paolii
CACCAGAATCATTGCTTGACCGACTGTCCTGCGTGTCAGAGAGGTCACCATTCATTCCCGGGTCTAATGACAAAAATGAACAAGATTTTAGTTTAAAATAAATTGTCACCATGTACAGTTTATTTAATGACAATTAGTTATTCGGAAATATGAGGAAGTCCAATGATTAAAATAAAAACTTTTAAATGACTTCAATATTTAAAATTTAATATAATTTACAGTTAAAACTATATTCCGTTTAAGATCACCAAAAATTCACAAAAGTTTATAACGTTTTCATTGAAATAATAATTTTTGTTTAATTGAAATAATTGTTTCAAAAGTTGTATTCAAATAATAATTTTTATAACAAATTGAATATTAATTATTCAAACATTTCATTAAATCAAAGAAATGCGGGATTTGTTAACTAAATGACAATTTTAATGAAATAACTGTTTATTTGAAACAATATTTTCATAAAAACTTAATTTTCATTAATATTTATAATAACTTCAACTAATTATGTAATGAAGGCTCAAATATATTTACTAAAAACATATCTCAATGTTTGGTTCATTTGAGTTCAATTGTTAGTTAAATAAAATCATTTGTAATAAAACTAAATATCAATAAAACGATAAAAAATAGATATTTTTATTGAAAAAAACTGAATTTAATGTAAATATAATTAATGTTTAAATAATTTTATTCTGAATATTCATAAGAATGTTGTAAACGATTAGATAACAAGTCTAAAACAAGTCTAAAGCTAATGAACTTAGGAATAAAATTGTCAAGATTATTTCTGAGTGACAAAGGTCGTTGTAATTTTCTTATTTTGCACTGAAAGTCAATTAATTCACAAACAATCAGATAAGAGATTGTATTTCAGTATTTTTTAATTAAAGTGAGTCATGTCTTCATGTATTTTGAAGACTCGATCACTGATTCCCAATTGTGATATACTTGTGCAGAGACGACAATGGGATCACTCCCTCACACAATACACATGCGATTACTTGATTTTATTTCTAACAAAAAAATAGTGAAAAACTTAATATAAAATACAGAAAACCTATGATTCATACAATCGGTCTCTCAGTTGTTATTCAATAGTATTTTTGTCTAAAAATCCCTTATTTTTGCTTTAATTCACGTATTTTTAGGAAATTTTATACAAAAGTAGTGTAAAAACGATAAAAAGTTTTTTGATGAACGTCTGGTGTGAGTCGGAGTATGAGCTGAAAAAATATGCGCATTTGATCCTCTTATGCAAATAGACTACAATATGCATAATGTGATGCCAGTGCTTCCCATTCCGCACATGCATTGCTTAATATAACACTATTTGCAATGTATTTCATTCACCACTTTCTGAGTCTGTCTTAAGCTATAAGTGAAATGTAAATCATAAACAAAATAGTGTTCTTTCTTTCGCGCATAACATCTCATCCCAACCCTCGGATCACTCTCTACATGACTCGTAAGCACAGTTAGGTTGCATATAATGTATATTTATTTGAATACAATATGTTATCTTTGAATATATATTGAGAAAACATTAAAAAAATATTTGATTCTTATATTTATATTTTGTTTAAATAAAGTGAAATACATTATTCATTGAGATTTTTAAAGAGCACTGTTAGCTTATGAGAGCACTGGTAGGTTATGAGAGCACTTTTATAAGAATACATGAAAACATTTTATGCAAACAACGGCTCCCAATATATACTCATATATACTCTGAATATGAATCCTATTTATTGAGAATTCAATCATAAGTTTATATAATATTAAAATGAATTTTGAATTTTATTTCGATATAAAGTAATGAAAAGATATTTTTATACAAAATTGAAAATTTGGTGAAAAATTAGAGGACATTAAGAAGAAACTGAAAAATAAGTTCATTTAATGGCCACACGTGTGAACACAAGGATAGATCAAAAAAGGCTATCCGATAGTAAGGGAATAATTTAATGGCGAGGGGTTCGGTAGGAGCGCAGGCAGAGGCAGAAAAACACGAGACATATACACAAAATTGCGATCAATTGTGTGGAGAGTTGTGTTGTGTTGAGTGAAAAGTTTTTTCGTTACGATATTTCCGTTATTTTAAGTAGGATTTAGGCCTTAAATGTTGGCTTTATTACGAACAGTAAATTTCCCCTTAAAAAGTGTGCCTGGGTGGGGAGGGAATGTAAATGGCACTGGTGGATTGCTGGGAGAGTGAAAGTGGGAGATGATGTGCGCTGAGGGGTAGGGGTTATATAATATTGTGAAGGATTATGATGTATGTAAGTGTGTGACACATAACATATTGCTTTGATTGTAGTTTTATGGCTGTGCAAAGTGTTGGCGCGAATTGCACTCTATTTGACTTTAGTGTTGAGGTTCAACCCAATTGTCACCGAATTTTAAAATATACTTCACTATAGCTATTGCTGTCATGTATTAAAAAGTGATGTCTTTTTGCAATAGACTGTTCAGGATATCAAATAAAGTCATTTAATTTCAGTGAATACGAGATTTATTTAAACAATTTTCTGTCATTTTCTTTGAATTACTTTTTCAAACAATTTGTCACAAAAATCAATACTTTTTCAAACATTAAGACAAAAAAAATCATTGATTTATATCTCAATCTAATGAATGAAATGTAAAAATTTTGATTAATTTATATTTCATTGAAGTTTTGTTTGAGTTTTCATTCATTTTCTGAATATTTTAAATCAATTTTTGTTTGTATACCAAACCTAACCTTACAATGCATTTACAGTAAAGAGATTGAAATCCATTGTCTTTTTTCAAAGTTAATTTAAAAATGGACTTTAAGAATGAGAACCACTACCAGTGCGGCACTGGTAGAAAATGGTTGGCCTTTTATTCTTATTCTGTGTGTTTGATGTCTACCAGTGTTTTGCTGTTTATAAAATGCAGTATCAGTTGAAGTGCTCTCACAACCGATGCCAAGAGATTAATGGTATCTCATCAGAGCAAAGAGCGGCAAACGGGCATTACTACCAGTGCCGACACATATACATATTGTAGAGCACTGGCATACTGTCTGAATGCAATCTAAATGATATATTCAGAGCCCCTTTGAAATGAAGAACAATAGGGCTGGAGATGAGAAAACCAACAAAAGTTTTATAAAAACTGTTAGACAGCACTGGGCTATGATAGCACAGGGCTATCGAAGCACTGGCTATAAGTATTTAGAGTTAAATTTAAGTTGAGTTGTTGTGTGACAAACAACTGCTGTCAAACTAAACGCCAGTCCTATTCCTGAGTAATATATTCTATGCATAAAAGATATAAATGCATAGCAAAGACAAAAGAAATGTCAGTGCTATCCACCAGTGCTGAAGCTATGGATCTAAAAGTTCATCTCAATATAATGATGACCATTGGGTCCAAACAGACAAAACATTTATCACTTGAAAATCATGTCTAACTGTGCCGTTGCCTATCATCACAAATACTAACAAAACAAATCTTTTCTCTTATATATTCCTAACTATCATCTCATCTCTCCGTCCCTCTCATCAGTCCTCCCTGTGCTCCACGAAAGCCTTTATGATGATAGAGAGCAGCCGAATGCAAACGTATAGTTAAGGCAAAGGCCACGCATAAAATGGTAATGTCTATCAAATACATAGCACAGGCAGTCATAGCCGCATATATAATACTTGTGATCAGAGAGCCTCAGAGATCAGAAGCCAAAAAGCCCGGCCAACCGTAAAAGAATATATGGAGCGCTTGATTCTGCACTGCACTCGACTCTTAAATAACTGTCCATTGCGTCCATCACTTTCTCATCTCTTATATTATATAACTTATTGTGTAATTCATACAAAAAGTATTTGCAATACATATGAACACAAAAAGCAAATGAATAGCAATAGAAAAGCAAAACATTGAAAACATTTATTATTATTTTTATAAAAACCAATAGTGAATACCTTTGTTCAGAGCACACATACACAGTATGGGCTCATTTGCACAGATAGGTATTCACAATAAATTTCAATTTCAAAACAAAATTGAAAAAAAGCTTTTCTTTCGCGCAATAAATAAATATTTACTAAAGATTTCACTAAAAAATAGTCAAATATTTTATATTAAAATTGATTTCAAATTATAATAAACTGAATATATTTAACAGAAATTATATTTTCAATTCAAATAAAAACTTTATTTGTATTTCAACTATAGTTTTATATAAATAATAATATAGTAAACCATTGGCTCTCTATCTATGGCCAGGCATTTGATGTTGAGTTTCTCTCTCTTTCATCTCTTTTCCGCTACATTTATGGGTCTTAAAGACAGTTACGGACAGTAAGTGAGTATTGAGTCAGAGATGGCAATGATTGTAATGCCTGAGCTGTTGACGAGCGATGGCATCGGCCATCAAGAAGGGAATGGTAGACACTGTTATAAAACAGAGACAAATGAAGATCACTCAAAGAGGTCTTCACAATATTATAATAAAGATCACACGAGAAGGTCATAAACGATAGCTAAAACGATATGCAATGGAAAGACATAACAACAATACTATTTGTATTACACATACATATTGTGTCCACTCTTTTGCTAACTTATTGCCTGTGCTCTCACTTATGCTCTTTTCCATAAAACCTTATCTACAAGTCATTGACTTTCTTATTCACAATATTCTTATGCGAAGTCTGTTTTGTAGTTAAGCTTTTGGTTTGAGTTTAGCTTTTGTATTATTACTGTTGAAGAAGTCTTAGGAATAGGGTTTGAATGTCTGTCCTGTCTGTCAATGAATGGTTCAAATGAAAGCAAAATAAGGAATAATTAATTAAATTCACTCATTATTAATGAAATATAAAACTAATGAATGACTTTTCAATTAACTTAACATTAGTTTTGGGTTTGAAATAAATGTTTACAAAATTAGGGATATTTTCATTAAAATCAAAATTCTTATCTTATATTCAATTATAATTCAATATATATTTTAAAATAAAATTATTTAATTTTATTCACTGTTTTTGCTGATAATAAGTTAATAATAAACATATTTCCCGCAGAAATACACCTATAGATTGAAAGTACAATCCAATTAGTATTTGGTTCCGGATTATTGGTCTGAGATTACTATAACAAAAACACTAATGCCTTCACAACATTCACTCTTTGACCAAAAAAGACTCAAGAATTACAACAATAAATACCATTACTGTATGTAATAATCAAATAATAACAAAGTATTTGTCACTAAAACTAATATTTTATACAAATTAGAGAAAAATATTTGTTTTGATTAAAACCTATGATTAAAGTCAAGAATATAATAAAAAATATTTTATAAATTATTTATAAGTTTCACACAAATAATAAAAAAACTATTTCTCGAAAAAATAAAAATAAAAAATAATTTGAAAATTTATTTGAATAACAAAATAAGCGATGGATTTGTTTGTGTCGATAAATCAATGCAAGACTTTTGAGTAAGCATTCAATCGACATAAGAATATGGGAATAATATTCTGTACAGAATATTCTGCTTATATAACAGTGCAAAACACACAGTGAGAGAAATGCGTGAATAAATATGTAATACGGCATCAAATCAGGACAATCTCCCAGTGCTTTAGATTTTTAGTGCATCCAATTTTCTATGCTATTTATGCAGTAAAATACGTAAAATACAGTGAAATGCAGTAAAATCTGTTAAATTCCTTTGCATTTACAGACAAAATCCGTTTCTCATTCCCAAAACGCTTTCCGAAAATCCATTTTTGCCAAAAAAATTCACATCAAATACAAGAATATTCTTTCAGTGAATATAAAAGACATAAAAATATAAATATTCACTGAATTTAGGCATAAATATGAAAGTTATAGATAAGGCTTTAGAAAGAGATTTGAATGAGAATGTTATTACTCATACATAAGCGCTGTTGAGTGTATTTACATGTGATATAACTGTTAGGTATGTGACGATTGCCTGTCCTTATGTGCGACTGACAAACATCTTTATGAACTCCTAATCCAATGCTAGCAAAGTGTAAGCAAAGCAGAGCATCAATAAAATGGGTTATAAAACAAAATGTTTTGAATATATTATAATAATGTCTTCACTTATTGACACAAATGGAGTCAAAAATATTTATACTTTAATATCATTTAAATCTAATATAATATCCATTTCTTTGACATTTATATGAGATTCAAATGACGTCTACTTTTGTGTCTTTTATCCCCCTTTAAAATAACTGCTATTCATATGGATTTGAATCACTTTTAGACTACCAAATGGTAGTCTCAGTATTGATCTCATCATTCATTCAAATGAATCCAAACTTTTTGTTACGTTAGAGCCGTTTGAGTGCTCGAGAGCTAAGAATCTCTTTATTTAATACTAGTTTTGGTCCAAAATCCGCATTTGGGATGCAATTCACTTTCAACTATCACTAAAAGAGATGCTCACAAAACAAACATTTGAAAAACGGCTGAGAGTTTAAATACGAGTGCATAAACTCAAGTGTGTTCAGTATGTGTGAGGACTAAAGAAGGGAAAGGCATATATCTATTGAGAAATGTACTGAAAAATAGCTAAAAACTTGGAAATAAGGAGAGAGTGAGTGAGAGCTCAACAGAATATTCTGTATTTATATTGCATATCAACTCAAATATATAAAGACTGAGAGAATGGATGTATTTTTTGCTATTCATATGGAATGTTAAACGAGTGCACGACCACTACCAGAGCTACTGGTGCTCCTCATAAACTAACATAAATAAAGATACATTTCCAACAGAAAAGACTGTTTCAACTGATGTCTAGTTTACTGAATCAAACATGTATTCAAAACCCGATATTTGCATTGATTTTCTTCAGAATACAACTTATTCTGCATTCAATTGATTTGTTTTAATACATAAAACACTATAATATTATATAATTTTTGTAAATTCAACGAAAATAAACATTGAGTTCAACTAAATATAGTTTTGTTATTGTATTTGAATAACAAAAAAGTGAATGTTTTTTATATAAAAATCTATTATTTTTTTGCTCTCTATTCATATGAATTGATAAAATAACAGACAAAATGTTTAAATAAAATAAAGAAATGAATTGAAGACATAAGTAGTCGAAGAATAAGTGAAGAGCCAAATGGAAAGTATGGTTCAGATCTTGAGATCTCCACTACTGTTGCCATACATTATAGACAATCAAATATATTATATATTAAATGAATAGTACATTACATTACTATTACTTTTTCAAGGATTTAAGTTTTGTTTTGCGCTGGTATTAGTGCAAAATGGACAGTACAGGCACAGAGCAAAAACTAGTTCATACATCCATATCCATATATATCCATATAAAGTGCATTTGTATAACAATAGTAGAGAAGAGTAGACACAAATAGGAAAGGCTCGCACAGGCACAGGCACAGGCATAAGAATAAAAATAAGATAAAGCAGCTTTCACTCCACTATTTTAATCCAATGATGACTGGGTTTTATCCAAAACATTAGTCTTGGAGTGAAAGCGGAATATTTGTAATAATGTATTGAAAATGTATTTATATTTTATATTTTATATACTTATTCTTCAGTCCAGAGAAGTGGACATTATTTTTACTGATGTTTTGTTTGACGTCTGAAAATGGACTTCAAATGTAAAGATCAATGTTTTTATTTTTTTTGCTGAAAAGTGATTCACTCGAAGAATATTGAGATAATATTGAGTCCAAAGACATATTTTGTGACCAATAATACAATAATATAATACTTGTATTGAATATATGCACAATTGAGTGAACATTATGTTTCGTATAAACAAATCAATTTCAATATAAAATCTAAACAAATGATTGTTTCACATATGAATAATAGATTTCATGAAATCAATGCACAAAATAATGAAATAACTTTTTGGACTCAATTTATAACTAAGAAATTAAATACTATTTTAACTAAATGTTTGTTAAAGAGTAAACAAGATAATTTTAACTCTTAAAGGAAAGGTAGTGAAGTGTTTTATAAAAATTAAATTTATTTGTAAATATTTTTTATCATTTTTTACAACAATAAGAAATATCTTCACATCGTTTGGGAATTAGTGACCAATATTTCAGTAATAAATTGCATCGGAAACCCCCTGTGCTTTCGTCACCAGACATGCGGTAGACAAGCATTATATAACAGTGAACAGCACAGGGAGATTGGGATAAATGAGAATACAGTAATCGTTTTGAATAAAAATCTCAGACATAAAGTACAAGAATTTAATGCATTTAAGGGACTTTCAAATCAGTCATTAAATTCAAAATTATTATAATTGTTATGAATTTAAATGTAATTATCGTTTGATTTAACATAAAATTCATAACAATATTGCGACAAATAATTACAAATCGTTTTATGTTTTTCTGTATTTTGTCTGCGATTTCCGGAAAACTATTGAAAAAATAATACTATTTTGAAAAGAGACTCAAAAATGATTATAAGAGTCGGGAACTGAAAAAGTGAGACAAACAGTGCTTTTGAAAAGCACTGCCATAAGTGAGCCGTTCGTGTGTTGTCTGTGAATAGAGAGGGGATAGGGATTGGGATCCAAGAGAGCATTAGAGCCCCGAATCGTTATAATAATGCATATATTTTTTGTTCAATCAAACGGACTTCAGTATTCAGTTTAAGGTTAATGACCCCAAACGATGAGTTACGACCCCTCCAGACAACTGTGCCATAGGTTTGGCAAACATTGAAAATTTTGTTTTATTAAAATAATTTATAAAAATAAAAAACAAAATTCAAATTCAATATTGACTTAAATTTTCATTGGTTTCAAAAGTTAGGCTAATATTCGGAGATTTTTGAAACTTATTTCAAATGATTTTATTTGAATCAAAACTTTTCAGTGATTTCTCACAAACATTGAGAGAAAGGTCTTCTCAATAGAAATATTTTTTGATTATATCCTTCTCTTTCTTATTCATACCCACTCTCTGTGGTATCCAATGATGAAAAATTAGTTTCAATTTTCTCATATATCGATTGAAATACTATTTTAAAGCAAAATAAAAATTTTTGTTTGAATTAAAACCATAAATCAATTGAAAACTGCTTTTTATGTCTGACTGTCTGAAAGTCAATCAAATTAAGGGAAGAATTGAAAGATTTTATCATTCAGTCATTCATTCATTGATTCATTCATTCAGTGGTGAAAAATCTGATTCTTATTCCCACTTATGTTAAGGAATATTCCGTTACTATAACTGAATTCACATACACTTGGAGTCAAAGGAATTTCAATCGTAAATCACAACAAGAAATATATGGTTTGAAATTCAAAAAATTTCATTTCCGATCAAAATATTGGGATTAAAAGTGTTGTTAAAATATTTTATGGCTTAAAATGAATGAAATCTTCATTCAATATAAAACATTTCAAAATTGAAAGATTAGTTAAAATTTTATTTATGAAATACAAGTAATAAAATAAACAAATGCCTGAAAATTGCAATTATTTTAACTATAAATGTATTTTTATAAATAGGAAAGGTATATTTGTTAACATTCCTTGTTATCTAAAATATAATAAGTCAATTAAATTAAAATCTTTATAATTATTGTAAATTTATCAAGATTAATTTTCGCAACAGTTATCTTAAATTGCATTAAAAATAAGTTTTGAACAATTATTATGTCGGAAGCCTTGGCACTGGTAGTCAAAATAGTGGCCAAAATATGAGTTTTGCCTAAACATCACGTAATGTTTTATAGCTTTGATTTCAATATTACAATATTTATATCACATTATTGTGACCGCAATAAAACTCCACAACATTTTAGAACCGAAAAGGTATCGCAATATTAATATTCAATTCACCGTAAATATGAATGTTAGACAGCACTGGTAGGTAGTGGTAGACACGGAGAAAGAGAGTGAGAGATAGAGAGAGATGTGTTGTGTTGTGGAAAATGTTTTTATTATTTTGAATTTAAGTATTATTTTACAGAATCTTATGCAACAAACCAATAGTAAAATACATATAAAATATGAGAAGAAATGTTAGAAATAGTAATAAAAAAAGATTTTATATAATATAAGGCATACGTAAGGCATGAGAGGAATGGGAGGCATATAAAGGCATATGTAATGCACGCAAAGATGAAAATTCATTTTCAATAACATTTACCTTTGAATAAAGTAATAATATTGGATGTGTTTGTGTGTCTCAGATTGGATTGGGTTCTGCACTAACTGTATGGCACTGTAAGGCAGTGGATGAGGGGATAGAGCAGAGGCTCAGAATGTTTTGGAAAGGAATTGTAAGAAAAATAAAATATAAATATATTGCATGTGATCTAAGTTTAAATTGAAGGGAATGAGAGAGAGAGAGAGAGGGAGAGAGAGAGAGGGAAGGAGGGAGAGGGAGGGACGGAGAGAGAGAGAGAGAGTTTTCATATCTTAATAGACAATGAGTTCACAGAAATAGAGAAGTATTGTCTGAAAATGAAAGTAAAATCTAAATCAACTCAAGTCTGAAATCAAAGCAATTTTCGTTTTGAATGCTTTTGCACTAAAAGACAAAACTTTTTCAATCATTTATTACACGAAATATTGTAAAACCTGTAAATAGATAACTATAGATAAGTGTAAGACAGAGCACCAGGTGCTGGGCTAACATTATTTTCGCCCATAGATTGAGAAGAACTGGGCTTTGATTCATCATTATTGATATATTAGAGTAAAACACATGCGATTTCAATGGAAGGGTAGTTCAACGAGTGCTCATAAAAAGAATTGATATAATAAGTAGAGATGAAATGGGAATAAGAGGAATGGGATCACAAATAGCAAATAAGATGTCCATTGATATGATATCAACGGAAAGTAATAATTGGAAAATATATTGAAATAATTGGTGGAAAACATGCAACAAATATGGTGTCACGCATGGATAGGAACGGTAGGTAAAAGTGGACACAACATTTTGATAGACTTGTTTGCCGTATACATGAATGAGTGGTTTGTAAACAGATTTTACTTATTTTCGGTTACATATGATATACAAAAATAATTTATATATAAAGTAGAGATATATAGCACTCATGACGACAACATAACAAACATTTATGGCTTAGGAATAAAAAAATATAACTCTTATAAAGAAATCTTTGCAAACAATACATAATAGAAAGCAGATATTATTCTATTGGCACTGTTGGCACAGTAGGCACTGTGAGCACTGGTAGCACATTCATAGCACTGTTGGCTCATTCATACAGTTTGAGCAAAAATACGATAACAAAATCTATAAAGAATTTTCTTTTTGAAAGATTTCTCTCGAGTTAATAGATTTTTCAGTTCAATGTGTTTCAATAGTTTGAAAAAATGTTGAAAACGAGAGAAAAATTAGAGACAAAAACAATGTTATAAAATATAACATTATTTGAGGTCCAATAGGTTTGCACTGGCAGTTCATTCCCTAACTATTTAGGCATCGATTGGGAATTTGTTTCACTATTTTTATCAATAAATACAAATAAATTGATTTTTTCTGTTATTTAAAAATAATTTTTAATAAATGTTTCGTTGAATTCAATAATTAGTTTTCATAAACAAAACGCAAAACTTTTGGATTGAAAACAATTTTGAATTCAATTTATACTCAATTTTATGAATGAAAGGAAAACACACTTTAAATAGAGTTTTAATATTTAAAAACATATTTAAGTATTGTATGAAAGAAATAATATTTCATTTCTTTGCCTCAAAAAACAGTTTAAAATAAAATAAATAATGAGAGAAAGAGACCTCAAATTGTTTGTTGAAAAAAGTCACGAATTGTACGAATTGTACGGATTCTTGAATTTTTACAATTGTTTTCAAATGACCCAAAAGTCTCCTCAAATCTGACTCTTATATAGCAATTGAAGAAATTTTCAATTTTCCTCTGATTTATCGAAATTTTATGTTTAAATCGATTTCAATATTACTTTAAGACTATATAATCGTTAATAAAATTTTAAAAAGTATTAAAAGTTATGCAAAAAATTGGAAAAATATGTCAAAAACAAATCAAAATTGATTTAAACATCAATTGCAGGGATGTGTGCACTCGACTGACCTATGTATACATGTAAGTGCACTCTCTATGTCAACTAAAAGGGGTTTTCATTTTACTAATTGAAAGCTTATTTCTAAGACTTGCCATAATTCTAGTACATCCCTGTGCTGTTCACCAGTGCGTGTATAACAAACACAAAAACACAATGAAATATAATTATTTGAAATCGTTTTACAAATTATTTATGATTTCAAACACATTTTGAATTGAATTTGATTTTGAAATCAATTATTGAATGTTTATAATCAAGAAGTGATGATAACTGACCTCAGAGTCGATCCCAATGTCTATTTGAAAGCCAATTATATTTAAAAGAGTTTTTGAATTAAATTTATTTATAAAATGTATTGAAAATGAGTTCAGAGTTCAAGACATGAGATAATGAAAGAGTGGCGACAAGACTATGAACCCAATGATGAGGAACGCGAGAAGAACTATAATAAGAGTCGATAACTTCATCAGTGGTTGCGATGAAGCCCTGTATCTGAGATTACGTCTCTGTTGTGTCAAGTGATGCAAAGCACGCATAGGACCTGTTCGGGGATTCCCGTCCTCATCCCCTGTACTGTTAAGAACTGCACTTTCACTCATAGCACCACAACCTAAGTCTGATCCGGTAGTTGAGGGCGCAGTGCCATAGACTGCATAACAAGGCTCGTCAGCGAAGGCCACTCCAACCATACCAGAGGCTGAACCGTCTAAACCCAAGGGACGCATAGATGGAGACATCGGTCGACGGAATGTGTTTGGAGTGGACGGCAATGAATGGGCGCCACGACTGAAGTGCAATTGATTGGACGGTTGGCTCGAGACCGGCACCAGAAGGGCTCCACCACTACCGCACCGACAGAGAAGTGATGTACCGCTACTGCGATGCGAACCACTGCTCGAACCGGTCGTATGGGTTCCCGAGTGAGAGGTTTTGAGCGATCTCTTTGACCCGCAGTACGTAAGGTCTGTCAACACTGACTGTGTGTCCAGTGCTGGTGGCGATCGACACCTACTGGCCTGACCTGACTTTTGTGTGCCTCCACTCCAACGTCTGTCATGGAATTGATGTGAAGAGTAAGAAGACTGTATCGGATGTGTGGGATGTGTGGGATGTGTCGGATGAGTCTGTTCTCTATATAAGGAACCACTTCTTGTGCCAAAAGTCTTATGACCGGCGCTCGACTGAGGCAAGTGTGCGGCCAGTGGTAGTGCTTGTGGTGGTCCAGCATTAATGTCAACAACTGTGACCACTTCCAGTGCTGAACAGTAAGGCCAGTCTTGCAATGCTTTCAAGTCTTACACTAAAGACTGCTTTCAGTGATATCTCTGAACACAACTGAGCGCTAAACCAATGCCTTCATTACTACTGCAAAACATACTGTGCTGTCAGTCGGGGAGGAGTTATCCAGACATGACTCTCACATACACTCAGCACTGGCGTCGACACTCAATATTGCTCTCAATGTTATGCCTCACTTGAATCCAGTCCTGACATCCCGGGCCTCAAGTAATAGAGTTTCACAAATGGGTTAATAAATTCATTGAATGTTTGCTTTGAATCAAAAGTTTTATCAAATTTTGCAAACATTTTAACATTTTTTACAAATATTTCACAAAAACTTATGATTTTTTATAAATAAATGAAAAAATGTTAAAAAATTTCATAAAATTAATTCAAAAATATTTATTATTAATATAAAAATGATTTAATTTAAACCAAATTAAGGGGTTTTGTGATAAGGAGTTGATAGTTATTTATGAAAGCAAGTTTTAAACTTTCTAAGTGTGACAGTACAGTCCAAGATTACTAAGTTGACAGACATTGGTCATCATTGATCATCATTTGTGGCTATTATTATAAAATATGAAAACTATAACAAACTATTAAATAATAAATAAATTTAAACCCAATTAAAGCTATAATAACCTAATCGTCAAACTATTAACCCCTAACTGTCTGTGCGATGGATTCAATACACCTGTGCTGACACTGAAGTCATGCGCAAACGCCTTATAGAGTGCTTTGACATTCAATTTGTTTACATTTAATAGCATTTAATGAATGAATCGTAAAATCAATTTCAATATTAATATTAATTCAATGAATGAGTGAATCATTAAATCAATTCATTTCAATGTAATTAAGGATTTGTTTTGTAATTAATTATTACTTTATTTATATCTGTTATAAAATCATTGAAAATACCCCTAAAAAGGGAAATATATCTATTTTTTAATTACAATTTTGTCATAATTTGTAAGTATTTTGTGATTAAATTAAAAGTAAATTATTTTTAATTAAATTTTAATCAGAAATTGATTTTTAAATTAAAACCAAAATTAAACCCAAATTTGAAGGCAAAGAGTGTTTGAGTTGTCGTCTGAGTCACGAAATTAAGGGTAAAATCAATTGTTATTTTATTTTTGGTTTAAATTTGCGTTAATTTTCAAAACAATTGAGTTTTCAATCAGTTTTTTGATTTGAATTTTATTTTTCATATATTGAGTGAAAATTTCATTAAATTTATTGTAAATAAAATTATTTTTGTTTTACAGACAAATCAAATGATGTCTTCAACAGACTCTCCGCCAATGACTAGAGTCAGTCCATCTCCCGGTGCGAGTGGTAACGGATCGGTGTCTAACAAAGCACTCAACGATAGGATAACATTAGTGGTGGAAAACACCCGTTTTGTGGTCTCACGGGAACTCTTTGCCAACAAAAAGGATACAATGCTTTACAGTATGTTTTACTCCTCGGCCTCTCTGACCAAAGCCAACCCAAAGGGTGAATACGAGTTCGAGGGCTTCTCTGCCATTGTTTTCAAAGCTATTTTAGTGAGTGTTTTGTTATTTAAATAATTTTGTGTTAAATATTGAACTGATTTTGTTGTTTAGGATTACTTTAAGAACGGAGTCATCAAATGTCCAACA
>JAQGAT010001363.1:0-15031 GCA_034687845.1 Pantelozetes paolii
AACAATCCTCTAAAATATTTGCCAAAACTCTGCGAATATGTATATTAAGAGTAATGATACCCCTGTGAGAAAGAGTCGGGTATTTACGGTCAGTAATGTAAGTAAATTTAAACAAAGTTGTCTCTTTCGGACGGCAGTCCCTCTCAGAGGACAGTTTACATTTTGCGACTTCAAATCGACAGACTATTAGCTTATTATCGGACACTTTATTTGAAGTTTTGAAAATTGACGACAAAAATAGGAAATTGAGTGAAATTATTGTGTAATGGGTTTAAACACTGGAAAGAGTAGAGGGAATGGAAAGGAAAGGAAATACTATTGACTTTAAGAATCGCTTTTTTATGTGAATCTAATCTGAAATAAAGAAAAAATATATAAAATATATTTTTCTTCTACTCTTTTCACACAATTTTATATTCACTACTCTTTTGGGGACAGTTTTCGCCTCCGATTTAATGGTTGGCCTCTCTATCCTCTCACCACTCTATTGGGGCCCTAAAGGACTCAATGCCAGACGTTTTGCAAATGTAATCATTTTTTTAACGAAACATTTTATCACTTTTTTTTGCTTCACTATATATACCAAACCTTTTTCGGACACTTGAATATTGCAAAAGACTTTTCTGCACTAAACTATTCGTATTTTTCTTACTTTCCCTTCAATTTTAAAAGTTTTTATTTTTATATGACTTTTTGGGTAAATGTTATTCAAGAGTGGCTTAAATACCGGGGTTTGTCGTGTTTTAGGTGTGAATAAGGGGCAGAAGTTTAGAGGGGCTTTCTGGGCAGGGGTTTAAATCTCTGGTCACTTCATATGCGATACACAGATTAGGAATTTTAAACTTGTTGTATAATACCCCTGAATTAAGGGTCTGTTATGAGAGACTATTGCAACCCTTGGCTATCGCTCTAAGACTACCGGCGACTTGAAAATGCACTTAAGGTTAAGCGAAAGGATGTCATCGGAGAAAACATAAACTTTTTTTTACTATTAATATATTTTTTGAACTATTATTCAGTTTAAATGATATTTTAAGGGGTATTTAAGGGGTAATACTGTTGGGAGTTATCATTGGTGAACAGCTTTTGGTCATTTGATGTTTGAATTTGATATTCAGATAGAAATAATGTTTTTATTTTTCTTTCAGTAAAAACTTTTTTCACATTTTTTTGACGTTTAGTTTATCATTGAATGAAAAATCTAATGAAATGATCAAATGTTTTGACTTTAAATCTGATTATAATTTTCAATCAATTAATTAGATATTAATTGAAAATAAATTTATCGTTGATTTGCTTTTAAAACTATTCATTGATTTTAGTTATTATTTACTTTCCATTGTTTGTTAATTCAATTTGTTGGATCCTTAATCAATATTACCAAGATGATCTAATATTCTGATCATTGTTATTGAGTGCTTTTATTATTAATGATTTAAGTGAACACTAAAATAAAAAATACAAACTGTAAACAAAATATTGATATATTTTATAGTATTTATTATTGTTTTTGAATCTAGCTCATTTGGTCAAGGAATCGATGATTTTATTGTTATGATTTAGCATTAGCATTGGGATAATCAAATCTACGGATTAAATATTTTCCTACTTTTAACATGATTTAATTGTTAGTTTGTTTTATTTAATTATACAATTTTAAAAATTATACTCTTATCAAACTAGTGAGTAATTTATTATTAAATATTAACCCTGTAGCTAAAACTAAACAGTGTGAATTTTAAACTGTAAATAACGCATCGATTTACTTTCACTAT
This sequence comes from Pantelozetes paolii, assembly GCA_034687845.1. NCBI lineage: Eukaryota > Metazoa > Arthropoda > Arachnida > Sarcoptiformes > Oribellidae > Pantelozetes > Pantelozetes paolii. The sequence goes on from JAQGAT010001363.1 coordinate 1,776, forward strand.
TTTAATTATAATTTTCAATAATAGTTACCCGGATAGGATTGAACAGCCACATAATATCAAAATTAATTTTTTTAAAATAATAAATAAATAGCATATACATGTATAATTATTAATTAGTTATTGAATTTAGCAATGACATTTATAATATACAAGGAAGAGTTCTTGATAAAATTAAGCACGATAAAGTATACTTTTGTCAATTTTCAAAGTGAGTGAATGCAAAAAAAAAATACCCTTAAAATAAAATAACCATTTTTTCAGACAACAAGTTATTCATTTCACTAAACATTTAATTTTATCTAATATTTTGTTTTCAGTCATAAATTTCACTGTATTTCAAAATTCATAACAAACTAAACGAGAAATAGATTTTTTTTTAGAAACAGTTTATTATAAGAGAGACGAAAAAAATTGTTAAAAACTTTCAGATATTAAGCAAAACTTTTTGTATAAATAAATAAATAAATAAATGAAATGTAAAAAAACAAATTCACTTTTGAAACATAAAATTTGTTTATATTTTTGCTGTATAACTAAGTGAACGCTAAACTAAACTAAACTAAAAGCTCCGGAGTAAACATAAAAAGCCATATTTTACCCCCTGTTTAACCGTTAATTTCCTAAAACAGTCTGTAATAATATAAGGCATAAAATATTATGTAAAAATAGTTTTTAATCAAATTCTGAAATATTTTTCTTATATTTCACTTTTTTATGTAAAGTTTTTAAGCAAAAAGTTTATATAAATATAAATGTGTTTATCGTTTGAGAAAAAATATTTTCTGTTTCTTTACTCTAATATAAATATTTGTCAAACAGTTTGTTACCAGAAATGCATTCAAAATATCAAATATTAAAAACAATAAAATTGAACTCAAAATTCATTCCCAATATTGAAATCGATTTTTATATTTGATGTGAAAATAAGTGGGAAATACTTGATATAACTCTTTGTTTTGCTCATGAATTTGATTAATAAAAGTCCTGTGCTTTTCAAAAAGTACATAACAGAGACACACACACAACTAATATATTACTGAAAATGTACAGGCACACTCCTATATTAATATTAATGATGTTTGCAAAAAATCCCTGCTCAATCATGCATTAAAATAAATGAAACCCGCTCATATTTAGCTGAAGGGGTAAATCATACTAATTTTCAATTCTTGTTATTAATGAATATTTAAAACCTTGGATCTAAAACTGAAATTAAATACCAGTATTCAATGCATTTGCAAATTGAATGAAAAAGTATTTATTTTCCTCTTATAACTGGTGAACAATACCCAAAATCAGGGGGAAATTCAGATGAAAAAGCACTTATTTGTATTCATTTATTTATTACGACTGAGAAAGGAAAAAATTGATTTCAATCTAAGGGGAGATTTGAGTTATTGTGTTAAGGGTTTGTGATAAACACTTGAATATAGCGGAGTAGAGATGACACTCCAAAGCATTGTTGGCTCTCACCAGGGGTTGAAAAATTCGGTGTTATAAGGGGCACAAAATCTTTTATGTACTCAAATCCTCCGGAATATTTAATAAATATTTTTGATTTCAAATCAAATTTTGTGCAAAAATTGTTGAAAACTATTTACAAAAATATCCCAAACCTAGTGATGAATAACATATACAATGAGATGATAGACAAACAAATATACTTCAGATATATGTTATATAAGGGGGAGAAAAATGTTTGTCATTTGCTTACACACACACACACACACACACTGTTCAGTGCACTTCTAAGAGGGGGAACAGGGATTGCGGTCGCTATGGAAACATATTGAGTAATCCAACATCGCTTAAGTCATCACAACTTCTCTCTCCGATAACGAGTAAACAAAATGCATAAATGAAATAATGAAAAAATTTTGTGATGAGAGAGACAGCACTGGGAGATAGTGAGCGCCAGTATTTGTATATTTCAGAGCACAGGGAGAGAGGGGGGATGGAGTTGGTGAACAAATTTGGTAAATAAGCATAAATAGTATTGAATTATTAATGTTTGTTATATAAGGGGTAAAAAAAATCTTTTTATTTCTTATGAAAAGTATATTTTTATTTGTATTAAGAGTTAAAGAAAGAGAAAAGAAATCAATGTTTTATTTAATTGATTTTCTCCATTAACTCTGACACTCAGACGCCAGGGTTATAATGTGTTTATATTTTCTTGATTCACTAATTCCCCTTAGAGTTGACGGCATTTTTTGCCCGGTTAATTTAAATATCAATCAATGAATTATTTATATGTTTATTCAAAAAATAAGAGCAAAAAATCGTATGAATTATTCAGTATTTACTCCAAGTATTCGTTCATTCAATCAAATTATTGGCTGTTTTTTAAATCAACTAAAACTCTGAGTAAAATTCAGATTATTTTTTTTCACTGTATTTATAATTTTCATCATTTATTTAAAGCTCTGAAAATGTTTTTAAGACTCAGTTTTAGGGCATATTTTCTTCTTCACTGAAATTGATATCAAATTAATGTTTTCTTCAGAAGTCATGAATATTTGATAATTATTTTAATTAAAGTCTGTTTTAAAACAATGTTTTTTGATTTTATTTACGAAATTTTAATGTATTTTATTAAAAAGATTTACTATTATTTATACCCCTTAATACCCCTGAGAAAGGATTTCTATCTATGTAGTTTAATGGCTAAGTACTTTATTACTACACCCTTCACCTTTTGCCCATCACATGGTGTGAAAAGTGAATAAATATTTCACAATACTCTTAATAATTCAGACATTTATTACATAATTCATGAAAACATTTGTGAGAATTGTTTGAAACAAAACTATTTTGAGAAACATTTTTCGCTATGAATTCAAAGAGTATTTGATATGAAAACCAAATTTTCACATTTGAGTCACGCACTCATACAAGTGATAACAAAACTCTCGACACAAAAACTATTTTTATTTATATTTTTCAAATACCCCTTAAAATCATTTACAAACCTCTTGTGTTTATTTCGTTTATTTTTTGGTCCAATATTTAATCTCTTATCTAATCTAATGATAATCTGATCGACGTATGAAATATTCAGTGATTAATACAAATGCAAAACAAAAATGTATTTATAAATAATTTATTGATTTTTTAATTAACACACCCTTACTTGTGCGTATATTTGTGTCCAGCAGAGTTATTTTATACATAGCCATTGTGTTGAATAATAAATTATAATTATGTTTAATACTGTATTATCATCTTGGATATTTTAAAATGATTTCTTAATGGTAATATATGTAAAAATATTAAGAAAACTTCATTTTCACTTTTATAAACTTGATCATTAAGTCGATTATTACCTTGCACATATTGTATTAAATAGTAAGGCAACTATTATTATACAGTTTATAATTGAATTTTAACTGCCATTAGCTTGCACAGTTCTTTAATATTTGGGTTTGGTGTTGATCAATAATAAATGACTAGGTGTAAAATATTATTATTTGAAATATTTAGATTTAATTTGATTATCTTGATAAAAATTGTATCGGAATTGTTAACCACTCCATCGAAAGTATTTTTCATTTTTTATATTTATGAGAATAATATAATTGTTTATTATGTACAGTCTTTATTTGAACCCTATTATATTCACCTTGATTAGTTAATTAGCCAGTTGAAATTAAAAATAAAATTTCCTTCACTTATCTATTGATAAACTGATCAACAAATAACAATAGATTTAATTATTATCACAAACGACACAAAAATGTTTAGATTTTTAATCTAAAGATTTTAATGAAAAATAAATTCATTAAAAGTCAAAATGTATTAATAATTGAAAATATATCTCAAATATAATTAAAAGTTTATTGATTTTAATGAAATGATTACATAATTGTTGACAAACTTTTATTTACACTCTTTTAACGATATATTAAAAATTAATTTCATTAGTAATTGCACTGCAATTAAAGGCCAGTGAATTCATGTACAGAATATTCTGTTGAAAATAAATAACTACCAGTTTTAAGGGGGTATTAAAGTGTTTATCACTTGTATTTATTTATAAAATTTCTCCGCCCCTGGCCTCTCCCATAAATATAATAGACATTAGATGTGGAAAAATATTAATAATTCAAAACAACACTAATTTTTTCACCAATAATATAGTGAATAATATGTTTTGAATTCAATCCATCGCTGTTTGAAATGATTGCTAAATAATTGAACTCTTTTTGCAGTGTTTTAACTAAAAATATCCAAATATTTTGTATAATATTTATTCTGGATTAACAGCAGAAACAACGTCCAGAGCCTAGGGTTGGAAAAAATGTTATACCCCTTTCCACTGCTATACTCATCGGTATTAAGTGAAAATGAGTTGAAATTTCATTTGTTTTTTGTACTTTTTGTGTTTATTTTGAATGAATACTAATTTATATAAAAATTATGATTAAAATTGGTTTTCATTTCAAACAAAATACAATATTTTTGTTCAGAGTCTCTGTGTTTTGCATAATATTTTGTGTTTCATTTATTTCAATGTTTAATAGCATTAAAACTAATAATTATAAGCAACTAATGTACGGATTATTAGTCATTCATTGTATGAATAGTAATATTAAAAAACAAATATATTTTGCAATTAATTTTTTTAATCACTATTTTGTTGTTACAGTTGAACCGTTGAACCACTGGCCACAAACCCAGCGCTGAATGCAATTAATGAAAAACATGTGAAATGACTTTAGATTTGAATTTCTTGTCTGAAAACAGCGGAAAACAAATCAAAATCAGTGGACTTTTTGTCAGCAAATGAGTGAAAAGTTTTTATTCAACAAAACGTTAGAAGAAATAAATTTCAAACAAAAACTTCACTCAAATATCGCATCAAAACTGTAAGTGAGAGTCAATACAAAAATTATCATTAATTCAATAACTAATCAAACAATTTGTCTATAAATTGACTGCAATTGTCTTTTGAAAACTCTGTAATAGACTAATAGTTGACTAATGTTTTGCAATAACGGGGGGCAGAAGAACACAGGGGGTAGAAAATGATTGCCTATGCTATCAAAATATATGACTATTTATTGCCCACAAAATTCATATCAAATTATTTTTGTGTTTCTGATATTATATTCACTGAATATATAGTAATTATAATCAAATTATCATTTTTTCATTTATGAGTTTCATTACAACAGCAAAAGCAAAAAGTTTTGTGTCGTTCGTGTGTTTCGACCAAAAAATAAAACCTTTTGTTTCTCTTCACTCATATTATTTGCGATACAATTAAGGGGTATATGAATCGCACGAGTAGATCGATGTGTATTAAGGGGTTGATGCCTAAACACTCATTTAGAAATATCAGGGGCTAAACACTCAGGGAGGATTGAGGGGAGTATGGGAAAAGGTCAAGGGATAGTTAAGGGGAAATATTTTTATATATAGTGTTTAAGAAGAAGAAAATAAAATATCAATTTTCAGTTCACATGAGTTTTACGTCAAATAATTAAACAGAGATTTAAGAAAATGATTACAAGTTTTAAGACATTTGAAGATAAAATAATTTCTTAATTAACAAAAAAAAAGCAAAAAAACATTTCAAATGTCTTTTGAGTTAAGGATTATATGAGTAATCATTTCAATGTTATCTTCAAATCAAATGCCTTTAATCGCAAGCATTGGTAAACATTGAATGTAAAGAAAACAAAACAACGAGAGAGAGAGAGAGAGAGAGTGAGAGAGAGAGAGAGAGAGAGAGAGAGAACATACACACAAACAAAACTTAAATCACTTTTTATTAAAAGCTATTTTCCTCTCTATGGCTTGAGACCACCAGTGCAATACTCTCTATGTCCAGCAAAATGTCCCAGCACAGGCACGTAATGCACAATTCATTAGATCAGGGAAAAATAATAATATTATTATTGCTGTTTTTATTGTGCACTCAATATATTCTGTATTCAATAATAATAATAATAAAAAATAAAAAAAATAATTCCTTCAATGGGAACACAAACACGAAATCACTCCACACCCAAGAATCGGTTGTTGGGTGTGACCATTACATGCCTGTGCCAAATATACATACCTGAACGTTAGCGTCAAAGGGGGCCGAAATAACATTGTGATCGCACACACACAGTACGGGACACATAAAACCTCTGACACTATATTTTTGTTCACATATTCCGAACCCCTCTATACATAATGTATTGCTATTTATATGTCTATAAAGAGTATGTGTTTTTATTTTCTTGTTGTACAGAATATTCTGTGTTTAGTATTTGATTATATATCCAGTGAAGGCACTGGCAGTGCTTGTGAAGGCACTGGCAATGCTTGTGAAGGCAGGGGTGAAAGGAAAAAGCTCATACTTATATTTTTTATATACAATTTATTATAACATAAGATATAATAATAACAATTTGTTTTTCTGGTAAACTATTTATAAGTCTATTGAAAGCTATATAGGAATTGAAGAATAAATGCCTTTCCCTTTGACTTAGAGTTTTCTCTGAGATTAGTGTTTTGTGTTTTCTTTCTCTTATACTATGTTTTAGTTTTGCTTTTATTTTTGTTGTTTTCCGTTATTTCATATAAATTACGGACAGATTTATTGAACAATTGATTCAATGTTAGTCTATATTCTGGTATATAAGTGCAGAATATTCTGTATATTTGTGCACAAAATTGTGGCTTCAGTTCCTCATTAAGAGCACTGACTAATGAAAGTTTTACTGATACACGACTGACGACACATATAGACAATAGGTGTGTATATCATAATAATTATGGTCAGGGGGTTGAATGTGAGCTACAATGAGGAGAGTTTAATGAATAAATTTAAAGAGTAACTTACAAATCGATCTGTCATAGTTTGGATAGCTAAACAAAATCTAAATAAATTAGCATGCATAATTTATATCGTCTCTATTCCTAAGCAATAACAATTTTAGCATGCTTATTGATATTTAGAATTTTATTATCATTTTATTATTGTTGAAAATTACAATTTATTTTTTGTTTTATCGATAGTTAAAACTGTTTTTCAGGGGATTTTTGATATATACTTATGATTTATAGACTATTTGTTCAGTCAATTCTCAAATGCCCCTAATTTTCATTGCATTGTATTTTTAGTATAATTACAAAAAATATATTATTATTTTTTCATTTAGTATTTTGTGATTGAATACAAAGCCTATTGTTTTTTTTTGTATAAATTTTACTCTCCCTCGCATACCAGTGCTGTGAAGGTATTAAAGAGAGAAAATAATATTCAATTTTCATTTCAATTATTAGTATTTTGTCTGAAAAATAGACTTTTGTTTTTGTGTTTCGGATGTTTTTATCAAACAATTTATTTATGCATTTGTTTCCTGTATTTCACTCCTATTTTGGCTGAAAATTTGTTTTCAGTTTTTTTCTCTCTGTTTTATGTCATTTCTCTTTTGAATATATTATACAACAAATGCTTTGCAAAAGTGTTTACTGAAAAAAAATAATTGTTATTATTATTACTATTTGAAAATTGATTTCAATTCACTTTCACATTAAAACATGAGAAAAAACTGATGTTTTCGTTGGACTTCAAAGACAAACAAACGCCTAAATATCAGCGCAAAAATGTTGTGCAAAACATATCAACATTTGATTAAATTGTTTATTGTATTATCAAAGTCTTTGAATCAATACTTCAGGAAATCTCTTTGAATAGACTTTTTGACCCCCTTTTAACTCAATACCCCTGTTATTACAAAACATATAGAGAAAGAGAGATTGAAATTAAAATAAATATTTATTTTTATTATGAAATATAAATTATTATTCATTTTTAGTCGCTATTTATATCACTTTTGAAAAATCAGTTTCTATGGACTCAACAAATAATCTGTGAATTTGTTTATCAAATAAATTGCTTTTTATTTTATTTTTTGATTTTGTGTTTTTGAAGGATAAAAGCGTATGAAAACTATTTTCTTGACTCTCTTTCACATGAAATTTCTTCACATTTGTGTCTATAATTCAATGTTTGTATAATTTTGTTTAGATTTCATAAGTAATGAGAGAAAAAAAACCTAAAAATCTATTTCTCTTTATATCTCTTCTAATAAAGTAATATATAAATAGGCGCCAAAATACCCCCTGATTTTCACCAATTATTTACTAACACATGAATATTCAAAGAGAGAAACAGTTTTACAGTTAAAATACACACTAAAAACACAACTCAATCATTGATTACAAAAAATAACACAATTTTGGTGTTCAATCAGTGTTTATACTGAACAACACATATGAAATCCATTACAGAGTATTTCATTTGAATTTCGTGTACTTTTGTCCCTTAAATGTGTGTTTAATAGTCCCTATTATTGGTGTTTTTTGAAATATGATTGAAAGTCAAACTTCACGAACGATAGACTCAATTATTATATGAAAAACTAAATGAACGGAGAAAAACAAAAAGAGAGTCAAAATTATATAAAATATAGTTTATTAATGACTCCAATCGCGTATTAGGGGGGAAGGAAATGGTTGCCTTCACAGGGGGGACAAATCATTGCAACCCTATCTAAAGCCCAATAATATTTGTTACTATATTTGTAACGAAAAAAATTATTACTAAAATAATAATAATAATCAAAAAGTGTGTATATATTCTGTGGTTCTTGAGCTGAATATATGTGCCTGAGCTCAGGTGTATGTATACAATATTGTTCGTTAACTTTATTATTAGTCACCACACCCTTCAATGGTCACGCAATTATGCATACATTTGTAGTATTATTTTTTTAATTTTATTTATAATAACCAGTTTATTATTGTATGACTTTATGTGCCCCTTAGTTACAGTCTCACCTGTTTTCTCAAGCTCATTAATTGCGTAAAACTATCTTGATGATGTTTGAATACGGAATAGAATAGGAGCAAGTCAATATTAAAATATAATCAATGCTATAATTGTAATTTAATGTGTTAAATGCTTTTCCTTAATTAATTGATCTTGTTGATTGACGCCGAGGTTTGACTGTACGCTAAATGTTTTAATGATAATTGCATTGATTTTTTTGATATTTTTGGGAAATTTGTTAACATTTTTGGTGTTTTTCAGTGAAAAAAAATAAAATAAAAATACTTTTCGATTGTATTAAAGATTTTTTAGTTTTAGTTTTGGTTTTGGTTTTAATAATTTTCATATAAAAAGCAAAAATAAATTTCAAAATACGTTTAAATCCTTTATTTTTTGTTTCACTTTTGACTTCAATTAAAAATATATTTCATAACTATTTCTTTAATTCAAATAAAGATTTTGATTTATATTTTAGCAATATTTTATTAAATCGTTTTCAGTAATGAAGAAAAAATATTAACATTGCTTATCTGAAAATTTTAAAACTAAGAAAACACTGTTTTCTTTCATTCAATCAATTTCAGTCAAAATATTTGCTTTTAAATGAAATTGAAATTTCAATTATAAATGCAAAGCAATTACTATTTACTTATCGATTGGAAACCAAAAATTGGGCACAAAATTCAAGATCAGTTCAAAAAACGATTCAAATATTTAATTGAAAACATTTCAATCGTTTTAATCAATCGTTTAGTAATTATGACAAAAGTTATTAACTTTTTTTGTAAATCATTATAATTTTAACCTCAAATTCAAAAGCAATTCTTAGCCTTTGATTTAAAAACATTACAATCGATGAAAGGTCTTATTGCAAGCAAATATTGAATTTTAAAAGATTTAATAATTGTTTTGATGTTAGCATTCATTAACATATTTCCTCTGCTTTAAGGGGAAATAAGTTTTTATATTTTTAGACCCTTTTCCCTTTTGATAGCTAAAAATTATACAACAAATCTGATTATGAAATGAAATTTTCAGATAATTTTGTTTACAATTTTTGTTGAGTCAGTGTTTTGTTGTTTAAAAATAAAGACATTTCATCTGAAAATAAGGGGTTTTTTGCTAATATTTCACTAAAAGACTTGAATTATCGATATATTATTATAATATAATTAAAATACATAAAAATATTTCACTAATACTTCAGTGAAACTGAAAAACAGTTTTTTATTTATTGCAATATTTTTCGCTTAAGTCATGAATAAATTCATTAAACATTTTATCACAAAAAAAATGTGAATTTGTTTCACAAAAACTGATAATAAATTTGAATATAAAGTTAAATAATATAAATAAAATATTATTTGAATTTAAGTCATAATTATTTTCAAATAAATTTAATTAAAAGTAAAAATAATTTGCATTTAATTAAAGATTAGGAAAAATATTATCAAAATATTTGAAAATTAATTCAATATTTTCGTAAATAAAGTTCAGAAAGCAATGAAAGATATCTTGAATTAAAGACAAAAATAAATTCACATTTATTCAAATAAATATCAAAATAAAAACTCAATGAAAGCCCCAGTGATAGCTGTAAGAGTATCCTTGATAAAACAACAAAACAAAAGATTAACCAAGCCACCAACAAAACTATCCAACATAAAAAAATTGTGTCAACTTAATATCCCTAACAATTAATTACCCCTGAACCAATTATCGTTGTTAAATCAAATCACATTGCCCAAAATAAGAAAGACATATATATTTTTGTATATCTATTTATTTGGCCCCTAATTGATGGCCAAATGCCAAACAATAGATGTGTTTAAACCAATTGTTTTTCATCCGTAAAATTGACTTTTAATGTTTGCTATCAGACTATCCGACAATAATTTACTATTTTTTCTCGCATTGCGTTCATCCATACCATCCTTACTATCCATCCATTTATATGTTTCATATAATCTTTTTACCATCACTTATATAACAGGGATGTGCAGGGAGCGGCGCATATTTTCCTACATTTGCCCCCTTTTGCTAAACTATGACATTTCAATATATTCTAGATTTTACTTGAATTTTACCCCCCTTTTCAAAATAGATTTGTTTTAAGGGGTATTTTCTGCAATTCAAATACACGTTGTTATCTAAAGATGTGATTAATCTTTAGTGAAATCTTAAAATACTTTTTACACAAAAATTGCGACAAATTTTTGGTTAAATTTTCATTTTTATTGCCATTTATTAAATGCTTATATGAATGAAAGGTCTTTTTATTTTGATGTTCATGTTTTTATAGCACAAAAAACCTAAACAATACAAAGAAGCTATCGTTCCGTTGCTGGCAAATAGTCTAACTACCAGTGCCGTCAACTAACCGACTCTGGGCTATAATTCATAGGGTTTAACGTTTGAGTCGAGGATTTACCCAATTTTGATACCAATTTGTATTAAATTTTTTCTTTCTCTCTCTCTCTTCCCGCTCTCCTCTGCCCTAACATTCAATATATTTGAGGCAAAGTCGAGTGTAATAGCAGTTAAATTCATAGCAAATGCTTCACTCTATCAGTGGGCTCCTGAGCACCCGATTATAATAACTGTGCCCTAACTTATTGGCTGATTCGCAGTCATTATTTATATGATTTTCATTTTGTCTGCTTTCTTTCTCTCTCCCATCTCTCTCACCCATACCTCCCGACTCTCTCCTACCCTTCCATCAGATGCAAGCCTTAAATGTATTTTTATTTTCTTGTTATTCAATCGCTTAATAGAAGTGAACACAAAATAAGTTTAATTTTCAGCCCTTTTTTCTAAACTCTTATCTATTTTTGCATTAGATTTAAGACTTTTCTCTCAAATTATTTAAATTTATTTTTTTTTGCTTTAAATCTCTTATTTTGTATAAAATTTTTTTGAGTAAATAAATAAAAGGATTTCTTTCACAGACTTTAGACTTTAGTATTGCTTTTGTCTCAGGTTTTAATCAAAAGTCTATTTATTCCAGATTTGAGGCTATATTTTAGTGAAGGAAACAAAAAAAAATAACAAAAAATAATAATAAATTTTTTTTCTTATGTTTTGAAGTTTTGAAAAAACAAATATCAATTGTTAACTAATATTTCAATCATAAAAAGCAATACAAAATTTGTTTTATTTATTTCTCTATAATAATAACTCTTATTATTGAAAATACAGACATTTTTTAATCAAAATTCAATTATAAGTAAAAGTAGTTTGAAATCTATTTTCAGTCAAATGTCTGAAGAAATACTTAAAAATTTAGATTTAAATGAAATTACTTTTCATTTATAATGAAAATTGTTTGTTAGCAGTGAATCACTGAACATACCCTGAATATTTTGAATACTATTGCCAAGACTTAGCACAGGTATTAAGCAATAATGCGTGCGTAAAGTGTTGAATATCAGTGAAGTAAACTAGTTAGGTCATTTAACGATGGTACTGTTACATCTCTCTTTTTTATCCCTTTCCCTCTCCCGTCCCTTAAGTGCACGAAAATTAATTCAAGATTAAATTGAAGTCAAATTCATTTGAAGGCAGTCTTTTAAGTTAGACATCAATTCATTTATACCCTGATTACTATTCAGGGAATTCTGGTTTATTTCCTATTCATATATAAAAATCAAATTAATTTCAAATTCTTGGAAATATTTGTCTAATATTTCATTGAAAATAATTATTTTTATTTATTTTTTGTGCAATTTATTTGTTAATAATTATTTGCAGTTGAGATCACATTTTATTGCAAAATATTTATGAAATGTAAAATAAGTTTTAAAAATATTTTATCATTTTCTTTACGACTAAGTCTTCATTGAATGTCTCAATTGATTTGAAAGTATATTTTTAAAAAAGACCAAAACATTTGCCGACATTTCAGTCAATTAGTGATTGAAAACTGATATTTGAAATAACATTTCTATGATTACAGATATGAATCACAATTTATAGCATATTTTTGTCACCAAAAACAGTGATTCAGTGATTGATTGCAAAACACATTTACAGTGAATATAGTCTTCAAGAGAACTGAATATTAATTATAATTTAAAGCAACAAAAAAATTGATAAGAATTTGTGTGAAAAAGCATTTCATTTAAATTCATTTCTATTTCTATTTAATGTTTGACTTATTTTCTTATTTAACATTCATTTAAGTCTACAAAAAGAGAGACACGAATTGACATCAAATAAAACACTGTTTTCATTATTGTCTAAAATTTCACTCTTCATTAATGCACATAAAAAGAGAGACTTTTGTTATTCTCTCAATGCGAGAGAGAGAGAGAGAGAGAGAGAGAGCGAGAGAGAGAGAGAGAGTTGTGGGAGAGAGTTGTGGGAGAGATATAGAGAATATATAAATTTGACGACAAGTTTAAGTCACAGTAATATAAAACAA
>JAQGAT010001364.1:0-15028 GCA_034687845.1 Pantelozetes paolii
TCAATGTGTAGTGAATAAAAACTTATATATTTAATCAAAAACTCAAACCGCGTATCGATCTCTGATTCCCATTGCAATATTATCAAAAGTTTGTGAAAATCTAATGAAATGTTTTATAAATTGAAAAGTTTTTTGTCGTAAACTTTTGGGCGATTTTTGCCATAAATGTATAGCTTTTGGCAAAAAATATGTTTTTATTTCTCAAGGATTTCAGACTTTTGTTCACAATTTAGCTCTAAATCTATACTTTGTTATTATATTTTCAATTTTTAGCACATTTTCAATATTACAACGCATTTAACCTGAAATTCAATTTCAACTTTCACATATAAAGTAGTTTTTTGTTAACAGTATATCTTTAATAAAAATCAGACCTTGGACACATAAAATTGATAGACGACATTGAATGTTTTTCTAAATTTTTATAAATTATAACAGTATTTATATAAATATTTCAAATATGAAATTGAGTAAAGCACAATTCAATATGATTTACAAAATACAGTATTTAAAGTATATTTTCTATTACCGGTTAATATTTATAATATCTTTGTAACATAAAGAATGCATCAATGTAATTTATTGACAACTGTTAATAAGCAAATTATTTATTTTAAAAATACATTATTGAATATTAATATGCCCTGGGTATCTGAAATAAATTTATGAATGTTCCCGGGAACAGCATTTCTTTGACAATTAATCACAGATTCATTTCAAAGTGACTATCATTTCAATCGTTAATATTTATTGATATCAAAATCAAACAATATTTTAAACACATATTTAAATGTTTCAATAAAATACTCATTTATTTGTATTTAAGAACAAGAAATTCACTTTTGATTTAATTTGATTATTTGAAGTTTAAAATGTACATGGCCATTTTCTAGAAAATACGGCACTAAATCAATTTATTAACAAAATATGACTTGTTTATCTAATTTAGAAATATTTAATTTACTACACAATTAATTATTATTCTAAACATATCAGGTAAAACTAAATATTGTAAACATTATTCAGGATAAATTATAAAACTGTTTAAATTATGTAATTAAAGAGATTCTGAATAACTAATGATTTTTGTTTGTAAAATACACATTCTTGAATAAAATGTTACTGATTATTTGACAATATTATTATAATTAATTAATTAATTTGATAATTAAAATTGATTTGTTAATTAAAATTATTTTAAGTGTATCAAGCTTATATAAATATAATATCACGTAACAATTCAAGGCCAGAATCTTGTGATTCATTACATACTCAGAATTTATTATCGATAAAAATGAATCATTTATTTAGTCTTTAATTTTCATTGCATTTTATTAATTATAAAAAATTTAGTTTCATTTAAAAACATATATTTTTTGTAAAGAATTTTCTAAAAATTATTATTTCTTTAAATATTTGACTATTTTTTATCAAATAATTCAATAATGAATTTAATAAAATGTTCTTGGTCAATTAGTATTTTGATTATTATTATCATTCTAACTGATTATAATGTGAAGGGACAATCCAGAGAGTATCTTCAACCCAGGCATCTTGGTAACCAGGTGCCATTTATCTTACTGGACGACACCAATGAAAGCAACGATTATCCAAAAGAAAATCCAAATTTCAGTCCAGAAAGGCAACGAAAATACTCTAATGATGATTCAAAAATTGACCCATTTGAAATTCATTTACGGCAAAGAAGACCAACAAAACAATTTAAACCCAGGTATCAACCGATCCCCCTTTCAGATGTTAATTATTGGACTATCGGTTAAGTTCTGATTAAAATTCATTGAAAAAATATTAAATAATTAAATGATTGTTAAATAAATTAAAATAATTTAATAAAAGTTTAAAATTTAAAAAAATTGTTTAAATTATTAATAATTTTTGAAAAATAATTTAGTAATCCGGGAAATATTTGTTTTATATTATATCCGTTTTGTTGATTTAAAATGTGATTGATTTCAAACAAAATAATTTTTTGTCAATTATTTTTGTTTCGTTAAAATCAATTCAAATATGAATTCAAATTGTTTTTTGATTTTTTCGTTTTTAATTGTTTTTATAATAATTGTTATAATACCTGAAAATCCTGTCGACTGTCAGAGAAGACATAGACCTCAAAGACCTTATGGACAGGTAGTGCCAGTCCTAAGGGGGAAACCAAAGGCGGAAAGAAACAAATATTGGGAAAAATCAAGTGTTGGAAGAAGTTATGAGATAAGGAATAGACCATTTGTTCGCCAATATCCGGGGTATTATTCATTTTAAGGATAAACTATTCTATAATAATTTGTAAATTATTTAGTTAACGTAATTTAAAATAATAAATAAATACCTCAAACTTGGTTATTTTAAGTTCGTCTAAATTATGTTATTTTAAAATTTGATTCATTATTGATTTTGTTTGTATTACAATTGAAACAATAAAATGATCATGTACAGTATCTTAATGATTATTAATTTCAAATAAAGGTCAAATAATTTAAATGTTTATATACCTGTACATTTGTGCAATTATTATTTTATTAAAATATTTTAAGTAAAATTAAATAATAATTTGTGTTATAGACTAAATCACACTGGTTCAATATTTTATAAATTTAAACTTTTAAAATTAATAAGAATTATAACGAAAAAGAGATAAAAATATTTTATGTTATCCGGGATATACTTTTTATTTTATATCCTTTTTTGTGTTTTTATAAAAACAAAGTTTTGATATTAAATGAAAATCTAAGCCATTTTTTGTAACAAAAATTAGCAATGATTTCAAATAAATGTTTGATTTTTTCTTTGTTAACAGTTTTAATAATTATTTTAATATTGTTTGGAAATCCAGTGAAAAGTCATGATATGGGACCAAAAAAGCAAAAAACATTTGGTGGAAGACTACCCGTCCATACACTACCCGTTCGTACACTACCCGTCCATAAAAATCCTCAAAGAAAACCAAATATTATTAATAAAAATAATAAACCAATTGAACATAAATTCTATCGGTTTTGTACATTTTGTAAAATATAATTTACACTGATTCAATTATCTAAACTTATTTACAATACACTAATTGTTGTCAATTATATCATTTTGTGCTGAGATTTGTTTATTGAATGAATGTCTGTCCAATAATGACCATGAGTATACAAAACAATAAATTGAATTTAACTTTAATGGTTATATCATTAGATAAATTGCAAACAGTATTTGCAATCAATAATTATTTGTTTAATAAATATTCATCAAAAATAAGATTTCAATTAAAGTTGTTTATATATAATTTAATTTTTTAATAATATCATCAATTTGCATATTTGAATGTTGAAACCAAGGTTAGAATGTTGTAAGAGATCCTTCAAATCTTTGATAAATATGTTTAGCAAGTACAATTATAGTAATTATTCAATCAACTGATAGTTTGTTAAATATAAACGACTTAAATGTGTTTGTTTTGTATAAATACGTACTGTTTTTGAAGAAAATATAAAACATTTTTAATTTTGATTTCAATTCAATAATAAATTCAACAATGAATTCAACAAAATGTTTGAGTTTTTGTTTAATTAATTTTCTCATAAGTATAGCTATTCTAACTGATAATAGTGTAAAATGTGTTGACCGAGAATATATACCTCCAAGACAACTTGGTGATATTGTACCCTTGAGTTACACCGAAAATACATTTCCATCTGATGATGAAGAAATTCCTACTACTGAACAACCAATCATATATGATATTGCTGATGGAGATGATAATGAGACTAACAAATAATTGTCTTAAATATCAATATTAAAAATGGTTGTAAAAAAATTAAATTTATAAATTTCCTTTAAAATGTATTCAGGCACAAATAATACTTTTCGACTTTATCATAAATGCTTTATATATTTAAATATATGACTGTATTAATTAAAATTGGGTTTTATATTATATATTATAAGTGAAGGGTTTTTGTATAATTAATTGCATTCATATTTATAACAGTATAAATATTGCTGTAAAATATTGTGATAAACATTTACTGGTAATCATATTTTTTCTGAAAATGTTTTACAATAAAAATCCTTTTTAACGCATATTTCCTGTCATTTAACAGAAGTTTCAGTATTTTATGTATATTTGCAATCAATATATAAGAGACATACAAAACAGATCTTTTATTAATTAAAACAATTCATTATTAATAATGAATTTTAAAAAATATTTAATGATTTCTTTATTCATAGTTTTAATTATTGTAATCAATATAATTGAAAATCAAAGCTCAAGTCTACGACAATATTTACGACAAAGACATTTATCGCCGGTATTTGAGGGACATATCAAAAGAAACTTTGCAATGAGTACATCATTTTGGCCCAGAATTCAGACGAAAATATTTTAATCAATACTCACGATATTATTACAAATCTAATCTGGATAACTCAAATGTTATTGTCAAAGATTAGTATAAGACTCATTTGTATATGAATTGTTTGCATAATATTTCATAAATAAATAAATTGAACAATCACAAAAGAAATTTCTAATAAATAAATACATACGTGATACTTTCTGATATTATCAAGCATATTTCCCGTTAATGTCAGGGATGTCCGGTTAATTTATTTTAATATAAATAATGGATTTTTTAAATTCATTAAAAGTAAATCATTTTTGCAATGAATTTGACAAAATGTTTGAATTTTTATTTAATTATAGTTTTGATTATTATTTTTATTTTAATTGAAAATCAAGTAAAAGGTCAATACAGACGGGGATATCGACGGGAATATATACCACCTAGGAGAATTGGTTTAGGGTATGGAGGGTATGGATCAAATTGGAGACCATATATATATTGATTGAACTGAATTCAAATAATGTCCAACAATAATACGATACCGCTTTCACGAATTTATCCATGAACAATTTAAGATCTTCAATTCAAAAATATGTTTGTATTTATTTGTAAGCTTTATTAACTTACAGTAAATTATTTAATATAAATTGCTTAATTACAAAAATGTATTTGTTATAAATTTATACCAAGGTTGTACTATTTATGTGAATTCTTCCTAATTTAATAATAAAAACAATTGAATTAAACATGACTTTAAAAAAATAATTTATAAATTACTGAATTTCTTTATCACATCCTGTGTTGAGGTTATACTCACTTAAAGTATGCAGATTAAATATAATTTTATAATCTCAGACAAATTTCCTGCAAGTTAAATGGATATCCGGTTCATTTATTTTTATATTTATTACAAGATATTTAATAAATTTATAAATTTTGAAATTTATAATGAATTTACAAAATATTTAATAATTTTTTCTTCATTTATACATTTAATTATAATCTTAACTGAAATTATGGTGGAAAGTGGACATAAAAGAAGGAATCGATGGGGAAATGAACAAGAACATATAACAGCAAGACATTATACAGTATCATTGATAGTATCATTGGCAGTGGGTTTGGTGCCTCATATACTGGTTTTGGATTGAAATGATGACACTTTTTGATTAAATGAAGAGACGATTTGGTATTACAAATATCATTATTAATTTAATCTAGATGATTTATATTCAAAATTTAATTAATGAATATAAAGCTAAAATATTGATAAATAAAATAAATTAACACAAAATTATTTAAAAATTACTTTATTTTGTTATAATATTTAACTTAAAGTTATTTAAAATATTAACTAAAAATTTAAAAAATACATTTTATTCAACGATTACGAAATTCCGGCCCCTAAACCTGAACCTGAGCCTTTTTAATGCATATTTTCTTACATTATTAATCAGGTATTCACTGTTGATGTGATTTACTCTACGTTTCACTCATTTTTATTAAAAGTTTGTAATTTAATTGAAGTTTAAATCAAATAACAGATCAATACTGTAGTAAAGTATTGATTAATCAATTATACCTGAATAAGTTGAAAGGCTCAGGCTTAGCTCAAGCTTAAGAGCTAAAACATGTTAATATCTGTTTTATTTGATATACGTTGACACCAAGGTTATAATGAATATTAATCTATTTAATTACAAATGAAAACGATTGAAAATTAACGTGAGTTTTGATAAAAGTTAAAAATTAATGAATTATTTTCACATATAGTAAATGAAACGACAATTAAGTTATGATTTATAACTTATGATAAAAAGCTCTTAAGGTTTACATCTGTTGTGTCAGAGAAGGGATAAAATTCTTCTCAATTGAGTGCTTGAATACAATTTGGTTTAACATTAATACAATTAATTGATTTACAAATGATTAACATTAAGTAAATTGTTTACAATTGTTGGATAAAAGTCATTCAATGCACTACAGGTTTGTGGCTGTAGTGGCGACAGACTTGGCTACCTGTGCCTGATCTGTGAGCCGTCTTATAAACAATTGTCTAAACGTTTCCCTGAATTGTCTACTCATCCCGCAATAAATGGCAAAATTTAAGGGAAAACTCAACATAATTATGAAATTTGTTATCAAAACAGTGATCTTTAGACTAAAATAGTTCTCTTCCGGAAAGGGTATGATTGATGTGTTGGCCAAGACATGGATGAGTGTCGCCACAGCCATAGGTATCTCAACCATCAGAAAGACAGTGACTACAACTATAAGCATATAAGTGGTTGAGTTTGAGTCCCTTATAGTCTTTGATTCACTGTTTCTCTTGTCTTGAAATAGTTTTTTACGCTTTTTCTGCGCTTCCTATCAAAGGATTGGTTGAAAATAATTAATCATTTGTTTGACAACTGTTTGTACTTTTTATATACCTTTAAAGCTTTAAAGAGTAAGACATTGAGGACCACAAGTGCCAGACAGGGGCCGACATTGACGAATAAGATACGGAAACCGAAATACAGGGGGTAATAAATATTCTCAATGTTTGAAACCCAATCAGAGTTTAGATGTTGACAACCCATGTGTTGAGAGCCGTTGTGTTCAAACTGAATGCTCTGGTATTGGGAGTCCAAGAATCGACTCAATTGTGCAGAGAATGCCAAAATAAATATAGCTATTGTAGCCCTACTGACCCTCGGTATTGTGCACCAGGTCTTTGCCATCACAGGGTGACAGATATAAATATACCTGCAATGAATTAAAAATAAATTATCAGAATCAATTTAAAATAAGAAAATACATGAAACTTAATGCGAATATTCTTTACATGAAAACTAAAACACAATTTTAAAATTAAAAATAAATATTTTATTTAACATTTGATTTCATAATTCATTTGGTTTTGTATTACACGTAAAAACAATAAATAATAAACGAATTGAGAATAAATGTGAAAGAGATCTTCAATTTTCAAAACTCAACTGACTTTTGATATTTGCATTGCTTTTGAAATATTCAAAACTATATTTCAGTGAAATGTTTGCAAAAAGAAAGAAAAAATAGTAAAAATATTTTTCTCTCAATTGTTGTGAAGACAACTATTTTTGCATTCAATCTCTTCATTGATCATAACATTTGTCAAACGATTGAAATTGGATTTCATTTAATATCTTAAACTCAAAGACGAAATATTAAATCGATTTTATATTCAAATTATTATTATTTGTGTAAATATTTTGTTTGAAATATACAGAGAAATATTATTTTTTGTTATTTAAATATCAAATGTGTTTAACATTTTCACTGAAGAAACAAATTCATAGAAATCTAACAGTGATTACACAAAAAGACATCAAAACTAATGATTTTATTAATAATTTATTGCAAAACATGAATAATAATTGCAATAATATTAAAGACTTTTTGATCGGAATTAATCTAAAAATTATAAAAATGTCAAAAATCTTATTAAAAATTATTGTTATTTCAATTCAAATGAGAGTTTATTTGACAAATGGGAACAAAAATGACATCAAATTAAATGATATTTTTATTCAAAAACTAGATTTCACTTCAAATGCAGAATATCTTTGAACACAACTGAGTATTATTTATAAAAGTCATTGAATATTAAAAAATTTCAAATTTAAATCTTTTACTAATAATAAAAGGTGTCTTAAGGGGAACATCAGGGGTAGAGCACTGGGAATAATAATCTATTTGTATGAATGGTATAAAATAATAATCATTTTCACAGCACTTATACCTCTGTCCCGCCAGTAGTATCGTTAGCCAAATGGACGCCGTATGGAAAAACATGGGAATCACTTCAGTCATTAGCGAATAGGCATAACAGGCGACCGGTGGGTGCAATAATTGTTCATAAAAGCCCAGGGTATACATATAGAAATACCAGGGTGATGGCAATACCACTGTTAACATATCCGCCACAGCCATCGATAGCAGTACTAAATTAGTTGGAGTTCTCATATGTTTTTGTGCCAATACTAAGACAATAAGAGTATTGGCCACTAGTGTGAGCACCAGAAGGAATGGCATAATATAGCCGTACATAACCATCGCGTACTCCAAAGGTGTTGATTGTGTTATATTTAGTAAACCAATGATTGGCTCCACATTTGACTCATTTATCGTTACATTACTTCCCCTGAAATCGCTTTCATTATATGGAGTACTGTTTGAGAAGTTTTGATAAACAGATAGTGAAAGCGACCATAAATTGTGTCCATAACTGTCCCTGACGTCAATGTTGTCCATTATATCAGTAGTTTTTGTCAGACTTTTATTAGTCTTATTATCCATTAATGTTAATAAAAGGTATGCTTTCTATGCCAGAGCACAGTTAGTTGACTTCAATTTTAAGCCTTTTTTATAACTGAATTGAAAAATATTTTTCTGTTTTTGTAGCACTTATTTTCAAAATTATTATAATTCAGGATAACTTTTATCGTTATTTAGTTATGAAAAGCGATTTTCACAACAATTTTATTACACTTTTTGTTATTTTGTTTCTCTGTTTCTGGTCTTCATTTGGCTTTTTATATTCATATCAAGTGATGCTTTGATGTGAAGTATAAATGAATTATAGCCTAAAAAGTAATTACAAAAAAATGAGATGAAAATTGAGTGAAAAAAAAATCTAATGAGAGATATAATTGAAAATTATTACTATTTGTTGAGTCAATAAAATGGCAAACAATTTACAACAAAATGAGTGAAAACACAACTAAATTAATGATTATTACTATTAAAAAACATTTTGAAGGAAATTATTTTTCACTTAACTGTCCTCTATGACACCCCCTTAGACCCCCTTTTACACGAATAGTGTAAATTGGTTTCATTTATTTTATTTTTTTTCAAAAATCATTTTCTCTCTATTAATGAGTTTTTTCAGTGAAAAAGTCATATAATTTTACTTTTATTTGTGTTCACTTTGCCGTTGCTGTCAATTATAGCCACTGTTTGCCATCAGAAGGGGTATAAAAATATTTTAATACAAAATGTCAAAGAAAATTCTTATAGTTTACAATGAAAGGTCAAATGGGAGTAAATATTTAAAATACTTTTATATAAAATTTATTATATTTTTAAACAAATGTCTAAAATATTTTAATCAAATTACTCAAACGCATTACAAAAACGCAAATTCACCAGGTTACAAATATATAGGGAGTAATTTTCGCTAGTTCTTTAACAGTATTTCTTATGGTAAAGAGGTATTAGTATACCTGGTCACCCCGTGTTATAAAATGAAAATCTCAATTCCTTTGAGAAATACTTTTCGTTCAAACAATTCATTAAAACATTTTATAAACTTTTTATTCAAACAATTTCTTCAACAAATAATTTCACTTTTATTTGAGAGGAAATTACATAAAATTATGTTTCCTTTCAGTTATTGTTTGTGAAATATTTGGGTCTTTTTTGAAGCAAAAATGCAATCAATTTATTGATTTATTTTTTCTCCTTAAAAATAATCATTAATTTTTATCAATACTTCAGAAACTGTTTTCAAAAGTATTTTTACTTTTCAAAAGATGTAAACATTTTTCAATAAAATGTATATTTTTATCATTAAATTGAATAATTTGAACGAAAATTTGCTTTTAAATGACACGGATAAGGATTAAAATCGTTTTATTATATAATAAATTATGAATGTTTATGAGATAATCATGATTATTACTGAAAAATGATTTTGATGCCATAAATAACATAGTATTCAATCATAAATATTAATTCAAAGTATAACCAAAAGGTCTTAACGACTGAAACAATGATAAAATTACAAAACTTTTCAGTTTATACGAGAAAATCATTATTTTGTTTATGTATTTCAATGTTGTGTTTGAGTAAAGATTTCATAACACTATTGCTTATAATATAAACTATTTGTTACATAAAAACGTTTTGTGCAAAACAGCCGTAAAATTTGTGTTTTGTTTTGTTTTCTAACAATAAATTGTTAAAAATGACTGCTTTTTGACAAAAAATTGATGTTTTCTTTGTATTAAGTATTTGTTTAACACTATTGGGAATAACAATAACATTATAACTCATGAATTGATTATTAGATTTGGTAAAAGAAAAGCAGATAATGATTGTTAATATCCTCACAATTAGACTAACGATTCCGTTAGGGATTGGTATAAATTTTGTCTTTTCCTGAAAATCACAAAATCTTAATATTTAATGAAAGAAAATAACTATTTTTACTTTAAGGCAGTTAATTTGGATTTAATACTTATCTTGACTTGAGCAATGTTACACAGGGGTATATTCAAAAACAGGGGGCGATTTTTCAATGCTTATCTATTCAATCAATAATTTAGTGCTTTAATAGATCTGGAATTTGTGATAAAATGTCTACAAAATTGAATGTATTTTATATTCAATTTAAAACTCAATGTTTTATCAAATTTTCAATTTTCTCAACAGTTTTACTGAAAATAATTTATTTAGAGATAAAGAAAAAGTTTATTCAAAATAACATTATTTATTCTCAAAGAAAACTTTTTTCAATATTTTATCCAAAAGTATCTTTTAGTTTGCATTTCAGTAATGATTTGAAATTACATTTCGTTATAATAAAGTCTTTTTGAAGACATCATCCAATGATTAGATTATATTTGAGTTTTGTTAAGACATCAGAAGAAAAAAAAGTTTCGTTTTATGAGAAAAAAGTTTTTGTTTTTTTGTGCTATCATTTCTTTAACAATGATTGAAATAGTGTATAAATTATTCAATGTTTGCTTTGTTTTATTTGGATTTAGGGGTTGGAAGGGGAGAGAGAAAAAAGTTTAAATAAGTTTTCATTCAATCGATTAAAACATTTTATTAAATAATTTTTTATCTTTATTTAAACAAAAAGTTTTTATTTTGTTTAAACTTCAAAATTGAATTCAATTTTTCAAAGAAATATTTAAATATGTTTTGAATTGAAATAATATATTAAAATTTCTTTTCATTTATTAAACAATATTTAAATATAATTAGGCTTTTCTCACAAATTTTGTTAAGCCTTTACTCCCAGTGCTTATGAATTATTCATATAATTTGTGATAAAAGAGAAGTCAAATAAAAATGACATGAATTTAGTGAAGAAATTAATATTTACTTTGAATTTAAATGCAATTTATTCGTGAATTTCTTCACTTTAAAAGTAAACAAATATTTTCAGCAAATATTCACTTGAATTCAAATGTATTTTTAAAACTTAAATTGACTTAAATTGAAATCCAATGCGAAAATGAATGTGATTTTCAGTAATGCTTTTTCATCACAAATGTATAGAAGTTTAAAATAATGTTTTGAAAAATAGTGAATGTTTTGATGAAATATCAAAATGTTTTTACAATTTCTTTCAATCAATGCTAAAAACGTTTTAAATTTAAAAGTGGACACAAAATAAATGTTTTTTATAAATGCAAATATGTTTACACATTATTTGAAACTTTTTATCAATCGGTCAAAGGTTTTGATACTTTTATCAAATTATTTGTCGTTTATATCAAAATAAAACTTAATTTTTATTTTTATATCCAATGAATAACTATTGAGAAATAGAATATAAACTTGTAATGTGTTTTGAAAAGCACAGGAATATCATCGACAGTGTTAGAGACAAGTCAGGCATGACTGAAGTGAAGGGCTAAAGAAAAACCAATAAAAAGTTTGTTGAATGAGATCTTGAATGTGGTCTACATTTATGGCAATTCAAGTAAACAGTGGTTCAGTACTTCACACAAAACCCAAATCAATAAACAAATTATAAAATATTTTGTGCCTTTTGTGTGCAATAGATAACAGATTTGATATAAAACTGAATAAAAGTAAATGAAATAATATTTTATTGAAAACACATCTCATATCTCAAACACTTGTAATTGAATTTCAAGAATAAACAGAATTTAGTGTTAAATTGAAAACTATTTATAAAAATAATGTTATATTTTGTTTCAATAATAGGTTTGCTTTCAATACAAAAGTCATTTCAACTCAAATGACATGAAATTTCAGAAATAAAGTTTATTTTTATTGAAAATTAGTTTACAAATCAAATTAAAAATTAATTTAGACTAAAAAACAATTACAATTAAAATCTAATTAAAAACATTTGCTTAAAACAAAACTTATATTAAACAAAGTAGAAAAGAATTGCCCTGTACACATTGAATATAATCTGAATTAAAAATTCAAGCGAAATTTAACATTAATTAGTATTCACATATAGTTTTGAAAGTTATGATAAACCCTAATTTCCCCTGATGATGTACTGTAGATGTCAAATATATACACATAATATATTCATCTAATCTCAAAGGAAAGTCATATTTAATGAGTTTCACAACAATATCTCACACAATATTAAACCAATGGCGACATAAATGTAAATGAAATTATAAATTGTTTTCATTTTTTATAATTATTCCCTAATTTGTCTCAAATGAACAAAAATATTGATTGATTTATTCAAACCTATAAAACTCAACCTATATTACACAAGCACACACTGTATGAATGTGCAAGGTCGCGACTCTAGGGAAAACAGAGAGAAAATAACGGATCATGAAATTTTTTTAGGGGTGGGTAATTTAGAAAGGGGAAATTTTTAATAACTTCTAACGAATTTGATTATTTTGCCGCTTTCTCAATTTTGAAAAATATTAGAATGTTGAATTAATTACCCTGGTCTAAATATTGATATAATTATAAAATATTATATTGATTTCTATCTCAAGTTCTCACAAGAATTAACACTAAATACAAGTAAATTACATTGTTCAATTAAAATATAACAACGTTGTATTAAAATCTATACAATAAGAATTCTTTGTTATTAAAAATATTAATACATTGACCTGGACTAATATGTATAAACAAATAATAAAGTTGTTAATTTAAAACTATATAATTTTAATTAAATATCATTTGTGGTAATGAATGACTAAAAATAGGTTTATTGAATAAAATCACTATTTTTTGTTAAATTCTCAAAATATTTACCGCTCGCGAGGGGAAAGGGGTTCAATACCTTTCCTAATTTAAATTCTTGAAAATTTCTAAGAGGAGGAAATTTAAATTATTTGGTCTACTGATAAATTTCATTTCCCCCTGTATATTTATGACACAGTGTTTAAAAATAGGTTAATATTTGACAGTATGTGTAAAAATCTTGTGATGAAAAGTGTGTATAAATTATATAACTTTAAGCAAAGAATAAGTTTTTGTGATTGATTTGAATGTAAAATAAAAGACAAAACTTTACACTAAAAATGAAAATTTTTATTTTCGCTGTCATATAAACCCTTTTATATGTGTATAGAGTTTATAAAAGTAAATGATTTATTGTATGATATAATCAATAAAGGTTTTGACACAAACTGATTGATTGAATCCATTTTCCTACCAGTGATGCCAGAAATTGGTTAATACTCTCAACGAGTTTAGAGCAATAAACGTCTTAAAAAAGTGTCACAATCTCTCCAATAGTAGTCTAATATCTGATATGCGTTTAAACGTAAATCTAATTTATCCGAGGATTTAATGTCCAATAAATTGCGAAAATTGCCGTTAAGTTGATGTCTACGCCAGAGATAATCAAATGAGAAGATTATAATTGGATGTCTAATGAAATATTTGGATTGAGTTCTCAAATATAAGTGCAAATAATGTCTATAAATATAAATGATTTTCTCATTGAATGCACAGACAGTCAGTGATAATCATCAAAATAAAATTCAGATCGCGTTTGCAATAGTGAATAAAAAACTATATTTTATTTACAAGTTTTTCACAAAATATATTTCATTTTATTATTTTTCAAACAATTTTACAAAAACATATAAAAATTATATACATTTGAGTATATTTCAAATGAGTATTAAGTGCTTTACGTATTCAACCCCTTATTCTAGTAAAACCCTGATGATCTAACTCAGTGTACATCAGACACATTTCAAACATAACTATACTTTTATATAATTTGATAAAATGATAGATAAATCCAGTTATAAACAAAATAATATGATTTTGTGTCTAAACATGTCATTCAAGAAAAGATCCTTTTTATATGATATGTGGAAACGGTTTAAACAATTTCAGTGTCTTTGGAGTAAAACTTTATTTTTAGTGAAAACCCTTAACTTTATTAAAAGTTTTCTTAATGTCTCTTATATTCAATTTAATGTCTTTTATCAATAATAACAGTAAATCCTTTGAAATAAATGTCAAAAATTTATAACTCTATACATAACAGTAATACTACTAATAATAATCTGATTATTTGAGGTCTGAGTTGTTTTTGTTGTTATTTTCAAGACATTTGATAATAATTTGTTGTTAAAAATCAAAAGTATTTAATCGTGTTATAAAAATGAAGCAAAAAAGTGAAATAAAAGATGAAAATCAAAACTCAAGGAAACTTATTAATACATATTATCTATTGAAAACGTTTGACTCAAAAATCATTTGAAAGCAATAAATCTTTAAATAAAATAGATATCAAAAACAGTCAAATATTTTTCTGCTTTTATTAAATACAAGTTTTTATGTTTGACTTCTTGACATTTCAACCAAAAATCTGATGAATAATAGTTTTGTATCTCAAATGAATCCTTCATTGCTCTCTCTCTCTCTCTCTCTCTCTCTCT
>JAQGAT010001365.1:0-15027 GCA_034687845.1 Pantelozetes paolii
CTCTCTCTCTCTCTCTCTCTCTCTCTCTCTCTCTCTCCTCCCTCTCCTCTCTGATGAATGTTTTGCAAACTCCTAACCAGAGATGTCTCTGACATCCACTCTATATGATTGCGTTTAAACCCCCTTTTGAACCCCTTTTGAACCCCTTTTGAACCCCTTTTGAACCGTCAATGCATTTGATTACCATTTCTTCAGTATTTGAGACAATTTTGTTTCAGAAACTAATTTCAGGCAAACTTTTATTGAGTTTTTATATAAACGACAAAAATATTATAGTTTTATGTAAATTAGGTTTCAGTTAATGAAAGTGAGTTACAAATTGACAAAAAGTTAGTTTCAATTCTCACTCCTATTATATGTAATAAAAAGTTTCACTTATTTTAAGCAAATGTTTGATTAATTAATTCAAATGACAAACAAAACGGACAATAATTTACTTCATTTCAAAGTCAGGCCATTATTGCACACAAAGTGTTGCCTTAAATGTTAATCATTTGTGGCTTTGGCCTCAAAAGCCAGTTATAAACGCAATATTAAATTGACGGACATTAATGTCATAAATATAAATCTAAATTTAAAGCTACCGTTCCCTTGCAGTGCACTAAATGCTATAGTCATACCCCTGGCCCTCATCTCAGCCACAGTTTTACTGAATTTAAAATTCAATTAAATTATTACTGAAACGACTTTTTATATAATAATTGTATAATAAAATAAATTTCCGTTTATTTGTCTAAAACTATAATCAGTTGTCGTTTAAAACAAACCAAAAAAACAACTGATAATTAAATTTTGAATAATTTATGAAAACTTTTCACTTTTTTGTATGAATTGAAAAATATTTCATTAATTTAAGTAAAGTTTTCACTCATTTTCTGTTAAATAATGGTCTGGTATATAGACTTCTGTATTGATTGACAGATAAAGTGATATATAATTTCTGGTTAAGTATTATATCATATGATATATTGGAGTGAACAAGGTTGTTCAATCTTAGTTAACTGGCAAAATGTGTACGAAAACTGACGTTTTGTGTTCAGACCTTCAAACGATAAAATCTACTGCAAATGACATCTCTTATAATGTTGTCTAAAATATTGTCCTAATTATACAAATGTCTTATAATTATCTGTTTTCATAATATTTGTATACATTTTGAGTTAATTCCGGATTTTTAGCGAATATTATATTTATCTTTAAAATTGTTTATAATTATAGCCCCTTTGTTGTCACCCCTGTTCTGAATAACTGAATAGCAATTTAGAGGCCAAACACACAATATTGAGAAATAATGTCATTTAAAAAGCTATTAAATGACAAAATATATAACATATTATTTAAATAAGACTTTTGGCAACAAATCTATTGATTAGTTTTGAATAGATTATAAGCAATCGATTTTAATTGCATTTACAATACACTCAAACAATCAATTTATTTCAATATTCAATATAATTAAAGTTATTTTCAATTATCATAACTATAATTATGTTCACAATTCCTATGCTTTGATTAGTTTTCGGGTTAAAGTCATAAATAAACTTTTGTTTCATTTCCTGTCAAAAGGGATATATAATTGTAAATCAGTTTTTCAAATGAATTATTAATTGAATTCATAGTCAAATGCATTTCTGTGTGAAATGTTTTAATGAAAATAACAGAAAATACAAATAAAATGATTGTTTAATCAAATAATATGAAAGACTTTTATTTAATTATCAAATATAATATGAGTTTAGACATAGACTCTGTGAGACATTTCCAACGTTTGGATCAATTGATTCAATAATGAAAACCAAATATTCTGTAAATCCTTTCAAAGTCGCCGAAAATTGATTGAATAAACCATTCATTTCCAGACATGTCATCGCAATTCTCATCAATTCCTTATAAATTGTATAAAGAATTTAATGTTTTATTCAAATCCATTGAAAAAAGTTTTTAAATTTCTTATTTCAGACTTTCGTTTAATATTTTACTTAAAATTCAAATCAATTTGAATATATGGTACGAATCGGCAAAAAGTATTGAATCTAATAATCAGTTATTCATTATTGCAATCGATATATAATATTCAATGCACTCTTCACTCAGATCTACTGTTATATGACTTAATTGAACAGATATTTCATTTGTCTGTCAAATGAATGTATGATTTGTTATCGAAAACTACAAATAGAGTCAATACTAATGAAGAAATTATATTTCAATACAATTCCTGAAAACGTAATCATATTTTGTGGATATTGGGCACAAAAGTGCACTAAAATTCTCCAGAGCGTGAATTTATAATATATTATCCTTAAACAAATGTAATATAAATGTTTAGGATAAATATACCCCTGTGGCAAAATGTGAAGATAAAGAACACCCACTTTGATGGGTTATTTGTTGACCATCTATAGGATGTTATTGTTAGAGATAGTGATAGACAATGAGATACAGACGAAGAATAAGAGGAGAAATGAATGTGAAGAGAGTTTTGAGTGAAATATAATTGTGATCTTTGTATGAATGGTATGATTGGTATGAATGAAACATTATCTCAAATAATAATAATAATGTCTAATAATATTACAAATTATTTGAGTCAAAAATAAAATCATTAATATTTGTAACAAATATTTTGTCAGCATTTCTGCAGTCAATCAGAGGTAGTGTTATAAATGAAATGATAATCAAAGGCTTCAATCATTTGATGAATATTTTCATTGAGTTATAAGAATATAAACGAAATAAACATTAAATGAGTTTTGAAACAAAACATTAAGTCTTTGTTTCACAAAATTAGTTGGAATTCCTATAGAGAAGAGAAATGTTATAATAATAAGAAAAGTAATATAACTTTAAATAAAATGCAAATAAAGCACAAAAATAAACAAATTTTTATATTTAATACCAAATGCATAGATATATGAAGAGATTGCGTGAGGAATGAGATGAAATTTTAAAGTATTTTTGATGTAATTTAAAATCAAACAAAACTTTGTGTAAATAGTTGTATAGAAATTGATTTGTGAGACAAAACATAGCATTCATTTCATTCCTCAATCAGTTTTGAGTTCAATTGCTATTTCAGTCTTTATTTTCATCAAATTTAAGTGATTTTAATGTGATTTTTATTTTTGAATACCTTTCCATTAAAATTGCTTTTTTCAACATTTCATTAAATTTAATGATTATAGAGAAAACCATTCAATGGGTTTGCGTTCAAAGCATACACTCGACTAAAATGCCTGTGCTTTCAAGAAATCGTTAAACACATAATGAAATTCAATGTTGAGTTTACTTTTACTGAAAGTTTGAATAATATCTAATTTTGTGACAATATTTTTATCAATTATTGTTAAAGTAAATAATATTTCAAAGAAAAGATGGATTAGAATCTATGTCTAAGATTGAGCAAGATATCTTTTGAGGTAATCAACTTGACACTATATAAAGTATTTAATATTAAAGTTGTGTTAATGTTTGAAGTGTTAGTTAAATAATATTGATTAGCCTTGTGTTCAGAGAATGCATGTGTGGTAATAACCTTCCTTGGATATACTGTTTCTGCTTTTCAGTCATTTATCTCTCAGTTAAATAAGTAAAGATATATGAAAGGTCCAATAAAATGACCAATGTCAACAATTAGCAGTAAATTTTTTATCATTTTCTGTCTGACTCTGTTAACAAAACTAATTGATTGCAAATACAGTTGAGTTTGTGTCCAATAAGTTCAATAAGTTTTGGCAATTAATCTGCGGAACAGTAAAAGACAACCATTTCTTTGCCTCGAATAGAGATAAACACTATTTATAGCAATAAATCATTAGTGAAGTCATCAAACATGTAATGAATTTTCAGCACATAATTAACCAAAAAAAATCAATAAATTGTTTATTCATTAATCAATTCATTCAAAATTGATTGAACTCTACATTCAATATGTGTTGAGAGACTGTTAGGACATAAAAAATATAATCATTTCAATGGTTTGGCATTAAATTAATATTATTTTATATTCAATACTATTCGTAATAACTCTATAAAATATAAAACATTAATAAATTTCAGGCATTTTATCAAACAATTGATATACAAATTGAATGATCAATATTTCTGATCAATAATTTTTAACAATAATTATATTCAATATTATAATTGAATAGACTTTACAAATATTTAATTAATTGATAACTCATTAACAAAAATATCGATTGATTTGAAGACAAAAATACTGTTTAAACAAAAATATATTTTAATAATAAAGTAAATGATTTAATAGTTTGTAAAGTAAACCAAAAATTTAATATTCAGTCAACAATTCATTTGAATTAAACTATTTTCATGTAATCAATACCAAAGACTGCTTCAGCATAACTGGGCGGCAAATCTACAACCACTGGAGACTTGGCCTCAATCGACTTGGAGTCAGAGTTTGGCCAATTTTGGTCTTCAGTTTTGTAGAAGTCTAAGAGCAGAGGAATGGATACGTCTTCGGAGGCAAACCGTTGAAAGATCTGACAATCGCTATAAGAAGGCGGCAGTGATTGGGAATAAGAGTCAGACTCTGAACAAGATTTTGGATATATTGTCAAAATGACAGGTAATTCTACTTTCAGTGATTTTTTATACTCCACTATCTCGACTGAGACCCGGATCTGATAACTTATATTTATTAGTTTACTCTCCAATGACATTGTCTTCAGGTTTGAAGGAATGGCTAAAAGTATGCGCTTTGAATAGGGCCTGGAATTTGGTTCAATCAAATCAAAGATCTCTTTGTTTGATATCTTGGACTTGACTTTTGTGAAGAAGTAGTCGTGTTTTAGATGTAGAGATAGATTCAGTTTGAGGTTATGGTTGGTATGGTTATCGACATTGCAATACACGGACACCATATCTCCTATTGTAGGTATAATACCATTAAAATCATAATCAAATTAAATGCACACAAAAAATGTTTTTATCGATTGAATTGTGTTTTTATATTTCAATCATATTTTAGTGTTATTAACAGAAAAGCAATGATTTATTAGTTTTTTATGCTTTGGTTTTGCCTTTAGTTTTATAAACGAATAATTTTTTCTATTTTTTATTAATCTCTTATAAAAAGCAAACAATATATCAAATATTTTCATGTTTTGTTGACCACTAGTGACTAAAATTAATGATACCTGAAGTAAACATGTAAGTAATACACAAATACCTGGAGTAAACCATCCTTTATCTACTTTGGCGTAGATTTCGATAAGATCTTTGAAGAATCCGAACTTCTTTTGAGCACTTCTTACGATTGGGATCTAAAATATATGTTATTATTAGTTATGAATTGAATCTAAACTAAGTAAGAGTTGAGTATAAATACTAACATAAACTCTGTCTGCGCTCCCATTGTATGGAGTCGTCACTGAAAGTATGATTTCCTTCCGGAAGACATCCCAATCCTTGTGAACAATAGCCTCAATCTTGTACCGAATAAAACCAAATTTACCGCTGAATGACGAGGGATAGCCTTTCCTATACATAATTAGTATTGCAATAATTGGCTTTTTATGTTTGACATAAATTAAGCTTGAATAAACTGAAAATCAATTTATATCCTAAGTCATTTTCTAAAGTGTAATATCATCGTAATATGATCATAATCATTTTGATATTGATATATAAACTTTGATATTTTTTTATATCAATAAAAACAATTTCAAAACTTATTTTGAAGTCATTAGTGAAAAGTCGAGTAAAATATTGGAGAAATTGTTTGAAATTAATGTTTTTTGATATTTATTGCAAACTCTTATGGATTTTGAGTACAAATATTGACTTTTAGTTTAAAATCATTTATATTTTTATTGTTTTGCTATAAATTTCAAAATTTAAAATTAAATCAACTATTCTTTATGTTTTGATTCTTTAAACCCGGATTATATTGTTTGCTTTTGTTTGACAGTGTTTATCAAAATTGTAAAAATTTTCTCAATTAAATCAATATTTGATTTTGAATTCAAAAACAAATTCAGCAGAAATTGTTTTAGAGTTGAATACAATTTGAAGTAAAAACTGAATAAATATTAAAAGAAATTGTAATTCAAAGAGAAATGTAAAACAATTTTCAGATATTTTTGCCGCAAAAAAATATTTTCTCAAAATAAAGACTTTTATATTTCATATTACAATAGCTATAAATATTTATGATTTAATAATATAACACATACTCTGGTATTACGAAACAAAAATCGATTGTAATTAAACCCTCCAGAGTCTGATCCGTGGCCGCTATAAAAGGGAAAGGGTGGAAATGAAATATAAATTTATTATTAATACAATTAACGCATATTTGAAATGAATTATTATTATTACAGCGAAAAACTAACGTTAGTTTCAAATCATGCAAACAAATGCAAAACATGAGTTAATGTTAACAAAGTGTTTATAACATTGGATTTAATGCACAGAATATTCTGCAGCAAAGAATCAAATATTAAAATCTATTGATTGCTTACATCTCTTCATGAGATCATACTTTTGGATGAGTAGAGACATATCTCTGTCGTGTTTACTGAAATGATTGGCAATTGAATTGAAAAAAGAGATTTTATCAGAAAATTTGTTAAACAAAATGAGAATTCATTGAATTCTTCAATATTTGAGCTAAACTTACAATTCTTTGCAATTCACATATCCTTCACAAATCAAATTTATGTCCACATTTTTCAGCTGAAGCACACCATCTATATGCAAACGACAGTGACCTTTCACCTGTTCTCCTGCCCTGAACTCGTGTTCATTGTTCTCTAATTCAATATAAAATTCTCTCACAATTGGCATCGATTTCGACATTTTATTTGTGTCTGTCATCTCTATCACTGAATATATGTCTAAAAGAAAATGAATTCATTTTTAGACTTATTCCCATTCAGTGCTCGTATCGATCGATACCCCAGTGTTGCGTAGAGTCTGACGCAAGTCCTAACTCTGTCTTTTGCATCGTTAGGTCTTCTGCACAATAAGTGTTGCTTTTCATAAGAAATTAAAATAAAATTACATATTCTTTCAGATTTTGTGTAAAAGTAACAAAAAATTGAAAATATTTTTACAAAAATTATATGTAATATTGAAAACTAAACATAAGATTAATTTCAAACATGATTTACATAATAAGTGAACAAATATTATGCATTAATACATAAAATATTTGTTGTCTATAATTAAAATTTGATTTTATTGTATAAAAAGCAAAATTTTATATCAATTTTCTTAAACAAATCTATTTATAGAGAGTTTAATATAATTTATAATTGAAATGAATTGAGAGATAATTTACTAAAATATTATTGAATTACAAAATATTTGTTTAATTAAATTGAGTTCAAATATAAAAGAGATTTTTAAAACATTTATTTCATAATTCAAATACATTTCAGATTTTGTACTCAATTGTCACGAATCATAACAAACACTGTTTGAAACATCAAATCAATTGAATAATTGTTCAAATATTTGATTTTATATCATTGCAAACATACGACAGTTGTTGTGTAACAGATAATTATGCCCCTTATCTTCAAACGCATTAAAAATAAAATCCACCCTTAATGACCAAGTTCATTATACACTACTAATCCATAGAGATTATTTTGCAAACCTTTTTACGAGAAATATTTTAGATTAATATGAAATCTAATTTGAATTTTGACTACACTTTCACTGATTTTTAAAAACCTTTGAGAAAAAATGCAAATGAATGCAGAATTTGGTCATAAATTATACGTTAAATGAAATATTGCCTAAAATTATGACATAAAATACAGTTTTATATCAAAAGGGGAAAAATATTTCATTTTTATTACTATTTGAGACACAATTGATCTCAAGGGTTAAACTCTGTCTTAAATTACGATATGTTTGAAAATAAAATTCATATCAATTTATTTATAGGTTTATACCTCTTATACTGCGCTCCCATGGGTTACATACACACAATAATCACCTGAAATACTAATGTATATAAAATATAAGTCTGTGTTTAACTATTTATGAAACAAATGTTTCAAATAATAATTATTTAAATACAGAAATAGAAAGCAATAGAGAGTTTGGGTTTTATATAGGAAGACATGAAAGATAAAAAATCGATTGCTGTGTTGGAGAACAGGTATATCATTGTATAATATTGTATAACATTGCTAACATTAAAAGAGGATTCGATTGTGTATTTATTGGTGCTTAACGTCATTCAGACAATTGTAATTGAATTTAATTGTTACCATTTGAATGAAATTAAGATATAAATTGATCTTGACAACATAAAAACTTCAATTCACTTCGTTCTAGGAATAATTCCCAAAAAGGTTAGGGTATACAGAGGTATATATTTAAGGTTTGGGTGATTTGATCCTAATGTTTGTTATTTCAAACATAAATCTCTTCTCAATTGAATGATTGAATCAAAAAATATTGTATTTTCTCCTAAATTGCATAAATTTTCAAAATTTTATTCAATATTTTATTTATATTGAGTTTAAAAGTGAAATGAATTGCTTTTAAATGGATTTTAGATATGCTTTCAATTCATTGAAATTAAAATTTCATTCAAATTGAAGTTATTTTCAATAGATTTGACATTTAATACAATTTTGTTCAAATATTTAATATTTTTATTATCAATAATAAATTATTATTCTTTTGAAGTCAGTCTTTTGATGTTAAT
Source organism: Pantelozetes paolii (assembly GCA_034687845.1). NCBI lineage: Eukaryota > Metazoa > Arthropoda > Arachnida > Sarcoptiformes > Oribellidae > Pantelozetes > Pantelozetes paolii. The sequence continues at coordinate 8,696 of JAQGAT010001365.1, forward strand.
GTTATCAAATCATCTTGCTAACTCCAGAATAAGCAACACCCTTTTAGGGACTTAACATTTTGTGCAACATTTAGAGAACTGATGCCATCGTTGAGCACAGAATTGAATCAAAATCTGAATCAAAATGAAAAAGTGATGGAAATTGTAATAAAACTAAATTATACTTGAAATCAATTGAAATTATTATTAAGACATGATCTACAACTTATATTTTAAATATCAAGATACATCAGGGTAAAATATCTTAGGTTTTCTAAATTTCCATTATATCTTAATATAAAATAATTTTGTAAACAATGTAAAACTACTAAACCTTTTCATGGGTTTAAAAATGATTAATAAATATTTAAGGGGTATATAATTGTTCATGACTTATTTATATGTGTATTATATCAGGGAATTAATTTATATTTTGTATATTTTAATTAATAATGCCCCTTTAGGATATCATACTTCAATATTATTTCGGAATTACTCTAGTCCAACTAATTCAGAAATTCTTAATCATAGTTCACTGGAAATTCATTATTGTTTTTAATTAACAAAGCATTTAATATAGATTTAAACGATTACTTATTAGTAATAAGTTATTACTAACTTAGTATCAAATCAAATCTAAAGTTTTTATATCTCCTTTATCAAATTGAAATTGAAATAATCTTTTAATGTGATATTTGAAAACTAATGAAAACCAGTTTTCATTGAAAGAAAAGATTTCAATGTCTTTTAGAATTGTCACACCTTTCCCAAAGTCATGTCGTATTTGCACTGACGGGTGATATCTGTATAGACTTGAAGTATTAATAACTTTATTGATATTAAAATATAATTAAAACACAGTTTTTCCTCAAAATTCCGATTCAATTCTAGTTTAGTATAGTATAGTATGAATGAACTGAAGGAATGAGTAATTCATTTGTTTTTTATAAAACGATAAAATTTTGTTCAAAATTCACGTAAAAATCTATAATTTGTGAGAATTTATGCAAAATATTATCAAAAATAATAAATTATTTGATAATAAATGACTGAATCCTTGAAACTCTTAATTGTTATATAATTTTAATTCAAGTAATTAGTAGTTTCAATGTTAAGATTGTTCTTGATTATTACTAATGCCTTTAATTCCATAACATTTGTTAGTAAAACCCATTGGGTTTGGATTTAAATGTTATTTTTTAATAAAAAAAAAGACTTTTACGTCAGTTATGATAAAAAGTTAACAAAATCTCTGATCAAAAGTCATGCAATTAATTAAAAGGAAAAGTTGCAGCACAGGTATGGAATATTAGTTATTGCACAGACAATCACTGTTGGGGTGAAAGTAAGTCGTGATTCAAACACTATTACGAAATTCATTGACAAAAAGTGTGGAAAAACTGTTTCCAAGTCCCAAACCAAAGCAAATATAAAACCAATTCAAGGCTTTCAAGAGTTGTGGCGAAAAATAAGAAAATGAATTGAAGTTTAAAATAAGTTTTCAATAGTTTTAACGACATTTCACATAAAGTCTGCCAAAAGTTTTCACTAAAACTTATTTTATAAGTGAAATGTTTAAACATTTTAAATGACATCGAAAGCACTCGAGTGTTGTGTTTATTGTAATCATAATCAATGTATTCAACAATTGTTTGTGACTTTCAATTGAATTACAACTGAAATAAAAACAAAATTTTCTTCAATGAAAACAATTTGTTATTAATCTGTAAATGAATCTCAAGTTCTTTAAAGTGGTTTCAAAACATCAATAAAACTATCGATCAATGAATTTGTTTAATGAAAAATTGTTTTCAATATTTATTACACTCTATTTGGTTCAACAGATCTCTTGTGACACTTGGATAACACTATGGAATAAATTGGATATTCCGGTAGAAATGGTTTGCAGAAGAGAGGGCACATTCAAACGCAAAAGTTTTAAGACCAAGACTATTAAAGAAGACGAAAGATATGACATAAAAGCGTAAGTTTTTACTACAATTAATATTTAATAGATTTTATTTATGTTTTTATTGTTTTCGTTACACATTTTGACCTAAATTTCATTTAATATATTTCAAACCATTTGAATATATTTTTTTTGATATAAGTATTAAAATTTTATTTTTATTTCTGAGGAAAGTGTTGTGAAGTTTACCTTCAGTTCAGTTCATTATAAGTTGAAAATCGGTTTGATTTCTGAATTGATTACCAAAACCTTATGGCCTCTAATGTTAAAGTCATTTATCAAATAATAACATAATAATCAAAACTTTTTATTTTTTGTTCACTTCTTATTGAAATTCAATCCAAAACTTTGATAACAGTTCTCAACACTTAATCAAACCATTGATTGCTTTCATGAATTATAATTAACTTTTGTTTTCTTTATTAAATGGAAATATAAGTCAAAGTAATAAAAACCGCTTTCATTGCTGTCAACAGTAAATACCCAACCGGTCAGTCAAACCGTTATTACCGGCACTGGTGTGATGTGACCGCCGGCACAACTAATATACAGTTTGATGTCTTTGGCGGAAGAGATAAACGGATTAATAAGCTTTCGGACTCTTATTCCGATTGGATTATAACCAGAGGTGGTATTTATAGAGTGAAAAAGGGATCTCTTATACTATATTACGGGAAGAACTGGTTGGGCGAGGATTACGAGGATATAGAGGACGCAGTGATGGGAACGCCTGAGAAGTCTCTCAACCCCTCCGACACTCAGAAAATGTATGTTTGAATACAAATGAAATAAACTTTTGTACCATTTATTAGCATTAAATGTCTTAACGATTGTTATATTGATTTTCATATCTTATATAAAATGATTAATTCATTTTATATATCCAGTGCTCCACTAGAAGTTCACTTAACCTCATCAACACTAACATTATCTCAACAACGACTGGCCATAGATAAGGCTACCTATGCTTCGCACAAGTTTACAAAAACCAAAGCTATGGGTAAATATATCGGCGACGCTATGAAGAAAAAGTTTGGCAACTATTGGGCCGTATTTATAGATCAACCGGAAAATACAAAAGTGGTTAAAAGGACCTGTGATACTGACCGGGTTATGATATTTCAAGTTAATGATGTTGATTTTATTGTTTGTCAGGTCATGCGATAGGAATGGTGTTTAGGTTTTAGTAATTTTCAATTTTAGACAATTTTTTTATTTTTCAATTCATATGTGATATAAAATGATTAGAAATTATAATTTGAATCAACCTTTTGATATTCCAAGGGTTAGAGTCGAGGACAGGCTATTAATATCAAGCAGTTGTATACCTGTACAGTCAAAACGATCGATAAGTTCGTGATTTCAAATTGATTTTAATTTAAAAATTATGTTAAAGTTTTTGTATATCTTATTATAAAATTAATACTTCAAGTGATACTCAATGTTATGTTAATAACAGTTAATTAAATTAATTATTTTGAGCCAAAACTCATTGTTTGCCAAACATTTCAATCCAATTAATATTTACTTCAATTATTAAAACAAAAAATATTTTCAATTTTATATATTATTTTATTTTTTAAACATTTGTTATAAAATGAAAGTTAATTGAAATGAAAACTAATGTAAATAATTGATTGAAAAATGAAATTCAATCAAAAGTTTTAATAAATTGTTTGTAATAAACAGTTAAAGTCTAAACAACTATTAAATAAATTTACATAAAGTTAATTAAAAAATTAACAAAAAGTTATAATTAATTGTTTGCTATAAACCCCTTAAAAGAGATTATGTTTTGGATTATAAATGAATTGATTTTTTTTTCATTAAGTTTAAAGTTAAACAAATCTATGATTTAAACCACTCGTTAGGAGAGTCGGAGTAAAAACGATATAATTGTGAAATTTAATGACAAAATGACATTGAATTTAATGAAACAATTAATTGCATGTAAAATGTGTTTCAAATTATCAATTATTGATTTAATCGACTGAACACTGGTTTGTATGCATTACTATCACAGGAAAGTTAAACTCAAGACCCGAAGACTTGTCGTCAATAAAAATGTTGACAAAATAGTTGACTTCAATTAATGGACACTTCAATGACGGTCTAGTGTTGGCAGGAATTGGCACTTGTATTGAGCCAATCAACTGATTCAATGCCTCAATAGTAGACCCTTCGGTGACGATGTGTTTGTCCAATGAGTCCTTCCGGTGATTGTTTGCCCGATATATATGTCTCTCAATAAGAGTGGCGTTTATTTTGATGGCAGAACTTCTTCTGTTGTTTATATCAAAATTGACTGAAATAGAGTCCCCTTTGAATGAAAATCAAATAAAATATTGATTAAAATTTCAATTATTATTCAAATGAATGCTTAAAACACTAATCAATAATCCAAACCTCCGTTAAATATCTTCTCTTGAATACTAATCTCCACATCAATTGAACCCCTTTTTATGAAACAGAAGCAGTAGTTTCTTAGCTTTCTATAAACTACCGGTGCCTACAAAGGAAGCAAAACAAATTAAAAAAGAGGAATAATTGAGACAAAAGTTTCATTGAATTAGACTTAGGTTTGACTAAAAGTTGATAAAAAGATAATAACAATAATGAAAATAATGAATACATTATTATTATTGTTAGCCTTGAGTGGGGAACAGACATAAAACTTGGTCTCTGTTTCGTGATTCCAAGATAACAATGACTTCTCAATCTCTGCTTCAATCCAGTAATTGATTTGACCGTATTTTCCTTTAAAACTATTCGGTATATCTCTGTAATAATTGCAATAAACACACATTTTAATGCCTGTCCTTCACTGGCAATTGTATTTCTCTTTTTATTTTAGTTTACCACTGCTTATACTCACTCTGGCAGTTGAAAACGGAATGGTATTTTGTGAACCCCTTTTCTGATTATCTTCTCCTTCGCTGAGATGTTTAGGATACAAGATATAATAAAAAATAAAAATCGATTCTCATATTCAACACAAAGATAACTGTTTTGTAAAATTATTTTTAAAGGTTTTAGCATTGAATACATAGCCTATTGACGAGAAACAGGAATTGTTTGTTAAAAGCATTTTCATAAAAAATATGATTAATATTTGAAATGTTATTGAAGTTTGAAAAAAGTTTAAAACAATATTTTAATCGCTTGTCTCTTGAAAACTAAAAAAAAACATTTGAATCTTAAGTTTTATAAATATTTACTTATATTTACAATAATAAGCAAAAATATCTTCAAATATTTTGCACAAATAACTCAATTATCATTCAAAACAATACTAAATACTTGGTATTTATTGATTGCTAAAGTTTTGATTAATTATATGTTGTGATGTGATTAATGTGAAACTTAATACAAAAGGGGTATTAAATATGAAATTATAATCAATTATAAAAATAATATATTTTTTTTCAAGAGTAATAAATTCATTACCGGTTTGTGTGACATCAAAATTATCAGTGATTATGTTAAAGATCTGATGATAAGTAATATTTCTTGACTGTCGGTCATTGGAAGAAGTTACCCACTTGGTTTTAGTCCATTTTACCTCCACTTCTCCTCTCAGTCTAATCTTCAATAGTTTTAGCTCTAATTCGCCATTAATTTCAAGCAAACAAACACCAGAAATGATTTCACCGTTTTTATAGATAACTTGGTTTCCATTCAACTCAATCACAAACACTTGTAATTGTATTTTTCCCATCGATTCAAACGCTTTGAATAAACCTTTGTTTTAATAATTTTATCACTTCTTCACTGGTCTTACAAAGAGTATTAAGATTTAAGCAAAACTTTATAAACGTTACGTAAGGTTTTGTGTATATACGAGACCCTGAATCAAATGCTCTACGATTTGTTGTTTAGTCCGATAAAAACCTTGTGTTAAATGAATATAATTTATTCAATACAAGAGTAGTATTAAGTATTTCTGAAGATTAATGTGTAGTTTAAAATGGTTTTCAAGTTTCGCTAAACTATTATTAAAATAATTAAAATTAAATTTCAACACAAATTCAGTCATCATTTTGTTAATTGTTTTTTGTTTTTGAGAAATAGATTTCTTGTCATTAAAACTAGATTTTTGAACACTTTTTTTGAATTTCAAATTTAAGACTTCAGTTTTGTTCACGTTTTTCAATCTTATGATTAATGTTTTCAATTTGTTTTGAGGATTACGTGGTTTTCTGGTGTCTTGAAGACAGAAAGCCATGACTTATAATCTCAACGAAAACTTTGAGTCAAATAATTGTTTTTAATTATAAGTTATATAATTATCACTGAATTTCTAATTACTTCGCGAATCACACGAAGAATATACAGAAAAAGAGTTTCAGTTAACTTCTGGTACTAAAGAGGGAACCAATGAATG
>JAQGAT010001366.1:0-15022 GCA_034687845.1 Pantelozetes paolii
ATCTCTCTCTCTCTCTCTCTCTCTCTTTCTCTTTCTCTCTCTCTTTATCTATAATATGTGCTCGTTTGCCTGCTTGGCGCGTGCCATCCACCTCTGCCTACCTAAGCCCCCCTCAGTATAACTGACATTTAAGCCAAACTTCTTATCCCAGTTATGAATAACAGTTACGTTTTGATGCTTTGTTAGCAAATATACGTTAAATTGTGTTTTCATTTCAACAGTATTTTCCAATTTATTGCACTTTTAGTACATTTGATATGATTTCTTCGAAAATGTCTAAAAGTAGGAAACATTTTGCTTTTAATTATCAATATTTGTTAAAATTGTTATTTAATTAATAATATTTGATATAATATTAGAAAAGGTGTCAAACAATACATGCAGAGAGAGGATGAGGATGAGGAGGTCAGTGCCTGTTTGTAAGTTTTCAATATTTCACTCCCATTTGATAAGTCATTCACACTGTGCTAATCATATCGACTGTGGAAAGGGATGGATGTGTTTGATCAGGTGAATCAGTCTATATTGCTTAGAGGAAACAGTGCAGAGAGCACAGACCTATTGAACAAATTGAGAGCACATTGGGATCTAAAATATTAAAAGCGATTACATTTTTCTGCATAACAACACAATTGTAGACAATATTAAGTGAAATATTATATAAAAAGATAATATTTTTTAATAATTTTTGTTATCATTTCATGCATTGTATTGAAAACAGTATTAATATGTTTCTGTAGGTATTGTTCAATTCCCACGTAGTCCTCATCCTAGTGCCAGTCCTAGTGCTAGTCCTAGTCCTCACTCACTTTACACTATCGTAGACTAACATCACCTGTGGTTGCGAACTCTGCTGTCATGGGTTATGTCATCAGAATAGACAACACGTATGAACAGTACAGTTGAGGTGATCTCTACCTAAGTATAGGGCTATTTCTCAAATTTCCGGCTGAGCCCTGAGTCCTGAGCCCTACTCCCAGTTTATTACTCATTCACGTCTATGTTGTGGTCCAATAAGTTTTCCCACAAAAACATAACACAACGACTGAATCATTACTTTATCTGAATATCGGAAACAATTCTGTCAATAGATTGAGAGATATTTTATTAGACATTAAATGCAAAGCACTGGCAGACAGTGTGGCCAATGATCTAATTCTCCTAATGTTGTCTTTCACCCGATCTCAGACAATAATATACAAATATTATCCGGCATTAGTCGGACAATCAGTTTTACTCTAATAGTAGAGCACTTGAAGGGTGCAGAGACTGCCTACCAGTGTAGACAGTACTGAGGGCTGAGTCGCTGGCAATCTTTAGCAGACTCTAACACAAAGCTGCTGTTATACCCGGGCATCTAAGCTACTAATTAAAGCGCTAACCCAAACGTATTTTACCTGCACGTGCTCTCAAGTCATTATAGCGGGCAGTCATTTGTGTCGATCCAAAGCCCAGTCTATCTCTTACTCATTGACAACATTAAGACTATTTCATTGAACACAACCCAATGCTAACGACTGATCAAACTATACAGCATTTGACTGCTAATGCAAAACAACATTTTCCACAATAAGTTTGTAATCATTTGAAAAACTAGTCTTTTATGTCATAAAGAGATTATCACTGGATCTCTGATGAGTTGCCTATTAATGCCATTATCTATTGAATTGCCAAAACAGAGGGCAATAATATCTAAGTTTCACTGATTATATCAATTGAAAATATTTCTAATACAGGAATTGAAGCCTTCAATACAGTAGTGATCAGCACTGGGTATTATATCACATCAGACATGCCTATCAGATATTGTCATATGTTTGCGCGTAGAGACAACTTAGAAGTCCAGTACTCTTTTGATTTGATATAATAATCACTTTTAGACTATTAGCTCATTATTAACGCAAACAATTGAATCCTTGCAGAAATCAATCAAAAGCTTGTTTTTCACTGCAATTTATTTTATACATTGATTTTAATGTGAATTTTTGCAAACAGTGTTCACAAACTTTGCAACACTTTTGTAATGTAAGTAATAATTGATTTATTAGTTTTATATAACAATTTGTGTTCACTTTTGCCTTAAACTATGTATTTCTCAATCAATTCATATGACAATTGGCAAAAAATGTGAGAGATTTTAGACATGTGTTGCATATTTGTATTGATTTGACCCATAATTGACTATTTTGATGACCCTTTCCCTCATTTATGTGCGTATTTGTGGTTAAAACATTAATTTATGTTTTGGTTTCACTCAATATTATGCGTTAAATGACATCTATTTATATAACGTCTGTATAAGTAATAAAAATTTTTATTTTAAATAATATAATCATTTAAATGAATATTTCAATGCTTTTCACTCAAACCGATAGTAATTTGTTATTCAAAAGAAAAAGTTCACATAAATTGAGAAAATCTTTTTATTTAAAACATTATTAATATATTTTTAGTAATGATTTTTTGTGTGAAATCAAACCTAAGATAAAAAGTAATGCAACAAAAAATTGATAACTTTTTTCTCCAATAAAGAAAAACAATTGAATTTATAATCAAATGATTAGATTTGACACTAATTTCTCCCCAAAAAAAGATTTCATTAACTCTTATGTGAAAAAAAAGTTTGAGAATTGAAGTGAATAATTGAAAACACAATATATGTCTGATGTGTTGCACAGGGAATGACTCTTTTATAGTGAGATAAATTGATTTTTAACACTTATATTAAATAAGATGTTTGGGGTATAAAAACGGCATTAAATTCATTGAATCTAATAATGAACTAATTTTATGCACTTTTTCTCTCATTCACTCTCCCCTTCCCTTCCCTTCCCTTCTCTTCCCTTTCTTTTAAAGCTAATAGTGTTAAAGCTCTACAACAAGTTGTATATAATATAACCAAACGTTTAATCGTTTTTTTCTGTTTCACTGTTTAACTAAGTTTTTATACTTTAATATTCTCTGAGCTCTTGGTATAGCTGGAGATACCGAGAGAGCGCACACACATTATATCCTGCCTTCAAATCAATTGTAAAATGAAAAAGACATAGAGTGTCGATCCTAAGGACGGGATGTTCCCATAGATAGGCTGTGATTCTTGTAATTCTTGAGGCGTAAGCGTAATCTACAGTTGTCTCTGCAGTTGTCTCTCACTTCCTTCGTCAGGAAATTTAACAGCTCTTTTAGAGCCAACCCTCGCCTACGAATAAATTCTTGTTTATGTGCTACCAGTGCCTAACAGTCCTACCGCTACTTACTTAGTGTCTTTTTCCCCCCGGTTTTCTTCACTGCCAGTAATTGTTCTTCAAAGGAAGGAAGTGTGTGTTTGCCGGTGCTGTCAGTTCTTATAGCACAGGCAGAGAACAACAGTGCAATCAAAGGTCTATTTTGAAGAAAATTATTTTCTTTTTAATTGATTTATAGTCTTATGAAAAGAAAACTGCATTTAATCTCATATTAAAAAACATTTTTCAATACTATTTGTCTTTAATGTGAAGATAATGGCAATAAAAAAGGCACCGATATATCAATATTCACATCCATTTCCGGTGCTTTGCTTTAACTAAATGTTATTCAATTTACTTATAATAATATTTATGCAAACCTTCATTGAGTTATTGTATTGTGTTTTGTGCGAGGATTTCCTTTCTTAGCTTAAGGATGTCATATAAGTTGAATAACAGTTCAAATGGTTTATCACTTGTTTTCCCAATAATTCAAAAGTTGTTTTAATTTTTATTAATTTTTTTTTCATAAACACTGTTTCAAAGAATTTTTATTCCAAAGTGGGATGACATGGATGACAGACATGGATGACATTTAAATTATTTTTTCATGATATTTTTATCCGTTCAAAGAGTTTATCCGTTTTTATATGAACTTTCATTAATAGTAAATAATTTTTTAACAAAAGTGAGCGAAAAATAAAATGCATTGTAAGTGATCTCAACGACTAGTCTATGCTTCACATCTGTGCTGCCGGTGCTCTCTCTCTCTCTCTCGCAATGTTTTTGTGGTTCATTTGAGTAACGGTTAGGAATCCAGTGCTTAATTCACTGGTGTTTTGGCTCTGATCTTAACTTTTTTTTTTAATATTTAATGGAAAGTATGTATAACTTTCTCTGTAGTGGTTGAGTATACGTGCGATCTGTCTGTTGGGGGGAAAGGGAGACAGACGTTAGCACCAGAGCATTGAGTCGACTATTTATTCTGAAATGAAGTGAAACTTAAATTATTTAAGCACTGATGCAATGAAAGCCTCTCTCATATGACTGTGCGATAGTTAGCCTAATATAGCATTACGTAAGCCTTTAGTGAAGCGCCGGACCATCAGATGCATAATTATTTAATACCTGTGCCCTCAGGCCATAGCATTACTAACACCTGGTCTTTATTTGAATAAATTGCAGATAAGAGTCACATCTCTTCTAATCGACGCCAAGACTACTAACCGACTAAAGAGTATCCCAGCGGTGGAAAGGGATGTCTTAAAACTGCTGCACCTTTTCCTTGACTGTGGCCACACTCGAGTGCATCACAATTGCGAACGAATCGTATTATTCATTGTTTTTCCGTCCAATCGTCAGAAGCCTTGCAAGACATCACGTGATGTCTTCGGAAGAGGACTCGTCCGTCGATCTGATGGCAGACCAGTCTTTAAAAGGTTGTAAAGTGAAGAGGACTCGACAGAGAGTAGACGCTGGAGAGCCCAGGAATAGTTACGCCAGTATTGCTAACTTCAGCTCACGTGGAGGTTATCTCAACCACCCTTTCCATCAGTACAGCAACGGTCTGAACCTCTCGCCACCCAATAAACTGATCGGAGATCTCATCAATAAGTCTGAGAACAACTCCAAAGACATGATTGTCATCGACGACGCCGTTATGCAAATGTGTGTCAACGGCGCCATCAGTGCCGGACAGTTAGCCCCACAGTTCGTCAATGGGGGCGGAAATGGACTGAAGACTGAATCCAATAATAATATTATTAATAGTAATACCAATAATAACAGCCATTCCTCTCATTCATCGGAATTGGAGTTCAATTACAAAACTGGCGGTTATTTGTCATCAAAAGGTACGACCGATGTCTCAGCCGGTTCTGCCGGCGCTCATCTGTTACGCGATATTCTCCAAACAGGCAGAAAGTTTGTCGACAATAGTGTAGAGTCAGACCAATCAGACCACTCCAACCCAAACCAACAACACTTCTCCGGAAACAAAGTAGGAGAGGGAGGAAAGGTAGGAGAGGGAGGACTTTCTCAATGCTCTGATGCGTCCGATCTCGACGACGAGGAGAACGAGCGGCCGGAGAGCAGAGATGATGAGGGAATGGATCAAACCATTACCAGTGCTGATAGAAGTTCTCCGGTTAGACAACAGATTAAACTATTCAAAGAGTCTTCGCGTTCGCCGTCACCGACAGCACAGACCACCCGTTCCAACAGTAATACAAACACAACTGTGGCTGAAGTGAAGAGAGCAAGAGTTGAGAACATTGTGTCCAACATGTTGTTAGGCAGCGGTCCCGCACAGGGAGTCAATGCCAAAGGTGTGAACAGTGACGGCACCCCGACATCAGTGAACGGCTGTAAAAAGCGAAAGCTATATCAACCACAACAGAGTAAACTCAATGGCCCTGAAGATGATGACGAAGAGGTCGAGTACTTGGCAGACGTGGATGAGTTGGTCGAAGAAGAAGATGAAGACATCGGCTCTCAATTGGATTTGTCGGCCAAGAGGGCCAAGACTGAGGACAGGGATAACTTGCGGCGACAGTTGGAGGACATGCAGTCGCAGTTGATTGCAATGAGACAAAGGTATGTCCAGTTGTTTGAAGCACAACAACTACAGCAACAACAGGCCCAACAGCAGAAGCGACTCACCCCTACCGCCAGTCCCGTCAATCTGACCACAGTATTGGCCGAAGAGGAATGTGACACTGAGATGGAGGAAATGGCTTCAGAGAGGGGACCGACAACTCCTATCTCACAGTTGAGCGAAATCACAAACCGAGACCTGAGTGCGACCGCCACGCCGACCAAGATCACCCATTCCGCCAATGACCCATCTCACTTTCTCGATGAGGCCAGGCGTCTAATCTCAGAGCAGGAGAAGATGGCCAATAAGTCTGACCGGCAGTCGTGTATAGTGCGCACAAGCGGTTCGGGACCATCGATGTCGTCGACGCCGACGGCGGTGGCTATGCCTGACATGGAATGGCTTATTGAGACACTTAAGGGTCAAATCAATAGTTCTGTTTCGCATATCATTGAATCAACGTTTGCTAAATACATACCTAAGCGACCAATGAATCCAAAATTGGATTTCAATGCAAACGAATCCAAAAACGAAATCACGATTTTGTCCCAAATGTTGGACCAGAAGAGCCCCCGAACTAAAGTGATCGATAGGGGAGCGGCTATCGGCGCCTCCAGTATAGGGAACTCAGTGAAGACTAATCTGAACGGCCACTCATCCCGCGGCAGTCCTTTCAGTCTTCCCACAGAGACGGCGCCCGCGCCCCGACCGACGCCCTTCTCATTTCCGGCGCCGAACTTCAAGTCTCCGTTTTTCATCCCAAGTATGGCCCCTTCAGGCGCTTCTATGCCTCAACAGCCGGCGCTTATCCCCACTTTGGCCCAACATTTCAATAGCATTGCCTCGACTTTGAGTCATCGCAACGACCATTCAAATAGTTATAGTCATAGTCATAGAGCCGACGTTCCCCTCCTTTCTGGCAATACTAACGGCCACTCAAATGCAAACATATTTAGTCGATCTGATGAACCCCTTCCCGAACAGACAGAGGCCATGGCTTTGGTTGTGGCGCCCAAACGAAAGCGACATAAAGTGACCGACACTCGCATCACTCCCCGCACTGTTAGCCGACTGTTAGGTCAGGACTCTATGATTATGTGCAACAATAGAGAAGTCTCTTCAGTATCGCCTCCCAGTTCTCTCGGCTATCAATCTCATGGCCCACCACAACCTCCACCGCCTTTAGTGCCCGTATCTCTGCCCACATCTGTGGCCATCCCTAACCCAAGTTTACATCAGACGGATCTGTTTAGTGGCACAAACTTCCCGTTCGGAGATCACCCGCGACTCAGCCTATTTGGAGACGACTCTGACCTTAACCGAGACAGTAAAAGCCATTCCGCACACGCAGTGGCCTCAGCGGTGGCGCACGCGGCCGCTGCCCATCACTTGCATATGTTGGCGGCCAGTCGTGCGTCGCCGGACTCTCTGCACGGATATCCCTCAACAGTGATGCCATCGCTTCAGTACGGAAGGGGTGGCTCTGACAATGGGAACGAAGGATCTGAAACAAACGAAACTCAAGTGTACGACCCGTCTCTGCCTATGATATCCTTTTCCATTGATTTGATTCAATGTTTTCTAATATTATGTTTCAATTGAATCAAACGATTGAAACGTTTTATATATAATACACAACAAAATTGATTACAATTTATAGTCATTTAGGAATTGATTGAAAAGTCAATAGCGATATACAGAAACTGAACGCAGACTTTCGACAGGGTTTCCCATTTTTGCACAGTTATTATGACTTTAACACACATTTGAAGCCAGAATTCAAACAAATGTTTTAATTTTCTTTAAATATTTACATAAAGTTTGTGTTAAACTATAGTTTCAAAGCCTTTTACGCCAATATATTGTTGTGTTTTATATTGAAAACTGAAAATTGATTTTATATTTTGATTACTATTTTATGCATTGAAATCTAAAACCCTTTAAATCCTTAACTCCTGTGCACACCAGTACTCTAACGCCGATGCATCTGAGGAAAGCGAAACTGATGTTCTTCTTCGTGAGGTACCCGAGCTCTGCAATCCTGAAGATGTATTTCCCGGACATAAAATTCAACAAGAACAATACCGCACAGTTGGTCAAATGGTTCTCCAATTTCAGGTGAGCTCTTGTTTTTTCAGCAAATATTTAGTCAACAGTTGTTACTATGCGTGCGATCGGCCCATAGAGTAGTTGCACTCCTATTCTTCATATCTATAGTTAGGGATGAGTTTTCATGACTGAGGGGACAGTAGTATTAAATTAGACGGATGTGCTCTAATGAGAAATGACGAGTGCTTTAAATATAAGCATTCAATGAATGAATTGTTGATAAATTCCATACATTTCTATAATATGTAAAAAATACAGTGAAAAGAGTTTTGAGTTTAAATAGATTTGAAGCTCTTTTTTATGCAAAAACCACTGATTGAGTGCTCGTTTCATAAGAGTAAGAGCAGCACAGGTAGAAGTATAGGCAGTGATCAAAAGGCACGGATATCCGATCAAAACAGGCCACAACACAAACATAAGGTATTCTACTCTTGCATCACAAGTCATAATCAGAAATACATTTTTGTTGAGCGGATGACTATTGTGTGACAAAAGTTTGAGTCTATTTGTATTTGTCGGGCGTTTTGCCTAACATTGCGACACAATCTCAGAAATTATTTCAATGTCTCTTAAAATAAAAGCATTTAAAGCAGCTGTAGATCAGACTAATCAGGATATATACCACCAATACTGTGCTCAAATGCACAATACATTAGTGCAAAAGGGGATGTCTAGCCCTAAATGGGATCGAGATATCAAACTTTAGAACTCCATGTATGGCCACCACAACTACCACTACATATCTGTGCTAACACTCGGTTACGGTCTAGAGATTGAGAAACAACACTCAATATCCGAGCGATGAATAAACGGGATGCTGACAGTGCTCTACCTGTGTTGCCTCATACTAAGCCATACCCTGCCAGTGCTCTATTGCTTATTTACATCTATCTCTTGGTCTCTGCCTATAGTTTCTAAAATGTATGCGTTTTTGTCTGAACTCTTGATATGCTCTGCTTAGTTCCAGAGGCCAGGTGTGCGATCGAGCACTTGGATGTAAAATTATTTTAATGTATTAATGCTTTAGAGCCAAAGATAGAATAGTAGACCTACCAGTGCTCTATGCGGTACAGTTGCTAACACAAGGAAATTGCAAACAATAGATGAAAACTTTATTCATTGGTATATATAATGAAATACAATGTGATGTCAATAACAGTATCACAGAAACAGCCAAATCCTGACCTCTTCTATGTTTGTCTGCGATTAACGTTGAGTTCAATTTGACAAATGATTGCTCGGATAGTGAGGACGGTATGGGTTGTATGGGTTGTAAGGTTTGGATGAGTTTATATGTAGTTTAAATCATCACTAATCAGGTGCGTCAACTCATTAGTTGCCTCATAAGCCTTTTGGCATTCCCTCTCTTATCAGCTTTTATGCACATTAGCCATAGCACAGGCATATTAGGCACAGACATAGGCAGTGATTATTAACGAATATAAGGACAATATAAAGTGCAATAAGAAAGTATAATAACGGTATAATAGATGTAATATATTGCCTAACAGTGCACTTGTCTGTTGGCGAACCGTTTCAATCGTCACCTCATCTATTCTGAGTCTTCCTTACATTAAACCATTAAAGTGTTGGCAAAGGCTGTCTAACTGTGCCTCAAATATAATGGATATATAGTTAAACTTTCATTATGTATATTATCTCTCATCTCTAATCCCTTTGTCTAATGCCATGCCCTCCCAATGCCTCCCATTATTATCTGCTTTTTCTTAGGATTTAAAAATGTTCATTAGATAAGAGACTTATTGTCAGAACCAGTGCTCACTTATACTGCCTTTCCTGCTATTCTGCAAACTTACACTCCGTTATGGCATAGATTGCTATTACATATACTATAACTGTATTGAAAGCAAAACAATGGATTTGAAGCCAATTCTGGCAATTGTGGAGACATTTCATTGATTTATATTTAGACTATTTTGGCCGCGACTCTAATCTATGTAATACTTATTATTAGAGTGTGTTTTACAGCAATACAGCCATCAATAAGTAGAGTCAGCTCTCTATCTTAGTCGCCCAGTGCTCGTCTATGGCATCGGTGTCTATGGCAGGCAATGAACGCTTTCTTTAATGAGATTTGATTAATTAGTTTTGCATTGTATTGAAGCGAAACGATATGATAGAGTCGTATGAATATTACAATAAGTCGTCTGATAAAAGACAGTAATGCAGAGCACAGGCAGTTCAGTGCACACACAAAACTGCACATCAAAGCTACACATAAGCCTCTATTTTTGCAAAACGTATTTCCTCTTCAGGTCATTCATTGCCAACCATTTAGTCGATTGTATTAACAACTTATTGCCACAACATATCCGTCCCCTATAATAGTGTTCTACACCTTTGAAAGCGTTAATTACAAAACATATAACTCTTTCACTCATAATCTCTTCATTTAATAAATAGCTTTTCACTGAAAACAACAAAACAAAACCTGATTTTCATTATATATTATGAACTCTTTTATTGAATACAAATACACCTTAAAATCATTTATAATAATCATTGCATTGAAAGCAAAGTCAAAACTATTTGTTATCTCTATCGCTAAAAATTTTGTTTAATTTTGTTCACAAACAGAGAGTTTTATTACATCCAAATGGAGAAGTACGCCCGACAGGCCCTGAGCGAGGGGGTCAAGAATGCAGAGGAAATCACTGTCAGCCACGACTCAGAACTGCTTAGAGTTCTTAATCTCCATTACAATCGCAATAATCATATCGATGTGAGTGTTGTCTGGTTTTAGATATCAATACTTTGTTTCAATTTTTGGTCTATTTATTGATTCAATGACTTATTGTTTGTGTTTTTTGATACCAACCCATAGGTTCCCGAAAACTTTCGTTACGTCAGTGAACAAACTTTGCGAGAGTTCTTCAAAGCAGTCCAATCGGGGAAAGACGCGGAACAGAGTTGGAAGAAAGCCATCTATAAAGTGATCGCAAGACTCGATGACAACGTTCCGGAGTATTTTAAATCTCCTAACTTTTTGGAACAATTAGAATAAGAAGACAATCAAACCATCGATTAGTTTATTAATTATTATATTCAATGTCAGTTCAAGAATCGATAAATCAATTGATTCAATGCCATTGAATATAACCGTCCGCACAGTTAGTTTGAATTTGGCTGCTCTTCGCATAGTATATGTTGAAACAAAACTATAAGACAATTAATTTCAACGTTTATTATATAATAGTTTATAATATATTTGATGTTTTGATTATATCAACAAAATTGACAAAAACTCTCTTAATATTTGTGTTTTTCAAACCGAAGAATCAGTTTTTTCGAGAATAACTACAAAAGAATTGGAATTTAATCACAAGAATCGGTTCAATAGGAAAGCCATCCGTGCCTTCTGTGCCATCAATACACACAAACACATCTGTACTGACAAACAAATCATGAAATTTTAATAATTTAAGTCATTTTTAGGCAAATTGTGAGAAAAACACTTATAATTGTTGGTCAAAAATGATTGTTATTATAATTATATCAAAAAAAATAATATTACAAAACATTTTAAAGAATTAATTCATTCCTAATGTAGAAGAAAATTGAGTCAATTATCACACCATTGAAACACACATTCAACTACTAGTCCGGTGTTTAAAGACATTATAAATACATAAGTAATATATTATTTAAACTCTTTATTCAGAAAATTTAAGAAAACAAATGAAAACAAAATTTATTTTGAAGTCAAATGTAAATCATATATCAATTGATATATCATTGATGAGTGCACTAGTCGTCACTCATGTCATTGTCTGATTGGACCCATAATGATGTGGTTATAAAGCCTTATAATTCCACTCTTTCTCTGTTCTTCACAAACATTATTAAGAATTTCCAGAATATTATATAAATTTATAAATATTTCGACAATTATTGCACTTTTTTTCTCATAAATATCTTTCCCTTATATTAGTTGACAATTATTTTGTAAAATAGTTATAAATATTCTCCGATTAAGTCATTTCTCATTATTATTATTATTATATTATTATTATTTTTATTATTATTATTATATTTATTAATATTATATAAAATGAACAAAAATGCCTTCTTTTGACAAAACTTTTATCATATTTAGGTCTAAAACAACACATTATATAAAAAATCTATGCATTATATGAATCGATGTGTAATCACAACAGAATCACAACAATTATTATATGTAAGAAATTTCTCCATAAAAACAAAATTAGGCAAAAATATACACATATATTGAGTGCACCCACGAATCCACCGCAACCCCTATGTATTAAACTTGCACCCAGGTATATAAGTGAATGTAATGAAATATAGGAACGGCTATAAACGGCTAGTAGACCAAAGTTTTAGTTAATTATGTGAACATAACGTAATCAATGCATAACTTTATTATTTATATATAATATTAATTTGAATCCAATTTTAGTCAAACATTCCTTCCTTTTATTAATTGCTTTTATGCTCTTTTGATATATGAGTGGAGAAGAAAGCACATATCAAAAAAACAAAATGTTATTATTTAAACATAAAAATGACATAATATTTGATTTTTTCTTGAGTTTTGGCATCAGTTTTAATATAACTTATATTTTAAGATATTATATAACAACACATAACTAGTCATAACGTCATATCATATCTCCCTATCATTTGATTACATATTTCTAATTAAGTTTAGAAATACTGTATTTAAACAAAAAATCTTTTGATAATTACATTTAAAAATAAGTCTTACTTAAGGATAATATCATTATTATTGACAAAACAGAGTAATGAGAAAAAAAATATTGAATAATAACAACAACTTTATTATTATTATTGAAATGTTATAACTTTTCTTGTATTAAGTATTAAGTATTAAATATGACATTAAATTACTTTTTATTTATTATATTAAAAAGACTTTTGAATTATATTTGAATTCAAAACAAGAAAAACAAACTATTTATTGATTTTCTAGTCGTAAAACACATTTAATATTTATCATTTGCTTTCAATTTTCTGAAACAAAAATATTCTCACAATTCTCTGAAGTATCGTATCTTTCGTCTCCTTTATTGGGGAATGAATTTCAAATTTAATTATATTTCAAAATCAAGTATTTCTCTCTGTCTTTGAATTATTTGTTGAGATTTTCCAGCAATGCTTTCACCACTGAATTATTTCTCTAGTTTTCAATTGAGATCTGAGTTTTCCTTCAATCCATGTCTTGCTCTTCAGATTAAGTAATGATTAAGTAATGAATAATTGTTTTGAATATTCATCACAAAAATTATTATTGATTTTTAATTTCAACAATTATTTCTCAATTTGTGATAAATATTAAAATCATATCATTCAAAGAGTTTGTAAAAAAAGTTAACAAAACTTTTTGTATAAGAAAACAATTATTGAATGAATTTCTTAACACATTTGCAAAAGGTTTGCGAAATTCACTGAAATTGCAATAATTTCTAAAATAATTTTATTTTGTTAATAAAAATAAGTCTAATATTATAAGACCTTGAGCTTAATTTTTGGTTCATCAGTGTAGTCTTAAATAAATTATTTGCAATCAATATTGAGAACAATTGAAGAAATTCTCTAAAATATAGAGGTTTTATATAAATTGATTGTAATTTCAATTTAAAGACAATAATAAAGATGATATCAATCCTCTAAACAATATATGTGTGACAAATGCACTGATTATCAGATATTGCAAAAGGACCAATGTGAATTTATCTCAAATGGGAGGAATTGAAAGAATATTTGTTTTTAACTCATTTTTAATCAAACAATTGGTTTCAGTATTTGATTAAATACTTGTGCCATAAGAATGCGATTCAAAGATAACATAAGAAACGCAAGAATTGTTGACTAAATTCAATGTCAATCACACAATAAATGAGAGAATCGGTTGGAGAGACATATATTTCCCGTCAATTTGTGATCACTTTTGTTAAGATCTTGTTTGTGTTGTACTACAAGTGGCAAACACTTACCTCTTGTTATCTATTAAACTATTTCCTGGATTGTCTTAACTGTTCAATTGAGGGCATCCTTATTGAACACATCAACACATCTATCATATAAATCCTTAAACATTACTATAAGTGAATACAACTCTATTAATCTCGGTTTCAATGCCTATCTATCCACTCATTGATGCGCTTTAGACCTACTCTTCACTGCCTTAGATATAATGAGTTAGAGATTGTAGGGCACAGGCAGTACAAGCCAATGAATCAAACACTTAATATAGTGTTAGACACAGGATATTTATCTTAAGTTAGAAATTGTTAAGATTTTCGTTAAGAGTTTTTTAATGTAATTAATAATTGAGTGAATGATAACATGAGTGCAAATTTGGATTCATTTAATATTTGCCTACTTTTCCCCTCCTTTAAGACATTTGTTGCAAAAACTATGAATGAGTTTAGACATCAATTGGACATCAATTAGACATCAATTAGACATCATTTGGACATCATTTGCATAGTTTAGCGACAGTTTCAATGACATCAAAACCGGACAAACGTTTTAACACTTTTAGACTATTTTTGCTGAAAAGTATGATATTTTTGTAAAACATCTAAACATTTAATGATAAATAAAATTCATTTGAATTATGTATCAAATAATTTGTATTTAATGTTCAGATAATTAGTAAATATTTTATTTGAATTGAATTATTAGTAAAATCAGTGATAAAACTATAATCCCTTTGATTGATGAGTCAATGATGACAACAATCAACACATTTTCAATTCAAATATAATTTCAATGTTTATATAAAATACTTTATTTCAATGTTTAACACAATTATTGATGTGTTTTAAGGAAGAGCTGAGATAATAGTGACTGCTATTTAGAGTTCACGTACTTTTTGAGACAACACTTGTCTACTTTTGGGACACATTTTCCGCCGATGTGTTCATTGAATTGAAGACCAAATACCCGAAGACATAGCTAAAGGAAATTCAAAGTGAGTGAAGACGTGGATGTGTTGTTCATTCTCTTATTGTCTGATCCATAGGTTTGTGATGGTTTGGATCAAGTCGTTAGTGTCCGGCCATAAAGTGATCGCTTTTAG
>JAQGAT010001367.1:0-15002 GCA_034687845.1 Pantelozetes paolii
TCTTCCGATCTTACTGATATCCCTATCCTTTAACATAATAACAATATTTGTTTTACTAAAAAGTGACAGAACTTCATCAGAAATCTGCAAATTTTTGATTAACCTCTCGGTCTCTGACATAACAATGGCTACATTCTGTATACCCTCCACCTATACTGGCTTTATGTTGGGCCGTTGGATATTCCCACGGATCCTCTGCCCTATTGTCCAGTTCTCACAGTTGTGTTCAGTGTTTGTGTCGGTTTGGACACTGACTTTGATTGGCTTTGAAAGGTTTGCAAACACTTTAATCATTGCTTTTATTATTACTTCTGTTTTATATAAGTCCCACTGAAATACCCCTTAAGGTTAGGATTAATAAAGAAAGAAATTAGAGCAGGTTCTAACGGTCACACAGTTTGTAATACTGATATATTAGTGTCTGTGCAAGGAAAGGGCGGAAATGAATGTTTAACTGAAACAGTGATAAAATATAAAAGACATTGTTATTAATGACGATATTATTGTGAATTATTTAAACCAAAATAACAGCAGTATTTCAAGATTACACTTAAAATGCTTTTAAATTTACCTTTCACATTTGTATATAATGTGCAATAATATATACTTATAAACAGCTTTAGCATCAGAGAAATTAATCCAATTGATGAATGTACCTAGATCTAATAACCTAGCAATTAAATGTAAATAAGTTGTTTATAGCACACAATGTTTCTCTTAATTACTTCAACAATAATATGATTAATGAATTTGTATTTTAGAGTAAGTGTTGAAATTTAAGTGATTTTATTGATTGAAAAATAAAACATTGATTTTAATTCTGAAAATTAAAACAAGATTTTTGAATCTGTTTCACAAAAACAATATGTTTTTATGTCATAATTATAATAAATCACGCGTTGAGTGAAAAAATAGCAAAATATTAAATGTCATAAAAAGTGCTTTCATTTTAGTCTAAAATGTTTTAACCATTCAAATAATACTTTGTTTTGCATTTAAACAAAGAGAAAAATCTCGATAAATTAGTGATGACCAGGGTCTCAATAGGAAATTAAAAATAAAATATACTTAATTATCAAGATTAATTGTATCTACTATTTCAAATGAGATTAACTTTGATGAGAATATCCATTCCTTTATATACATATATTCAGATTAAGTCTAATAAAACAGGGGTTATTTGTGTTGCCCCCCTGTGTCTATGCTTAACATTCATTTGAATAATCCAATTGTTTTTCTGTCCTATTATTCATGAAAAACAGTTTTTCTTACATTTAATAGAAAACACGATTTGATTATACAATAAATAAATTGTTTTTGAAAATGTTTGTCAAAAATAATTCAATTGTTTAAATAAATATTTATTTAAACTAATCTGAAAATGACATTGATGCTTAGAATCCAGGTTCTTCAAAAACAAAATATCCACGATATTTTATAAAGTGTATTTATGCCTGGGATAAAATAAACAATATTTCTTTGTTTGAAAATAAAATTAAATGAAAACATATTTTTGCAATAAATTTTTATTATTTAAATATAAGCGTAAAACATATTTTACCTTGTTAAGTTTAAATATAAATTAATTAGCTAAATTAGAATGTATATATATCAAGTAATTATTGATATTATGCAGGGTGAAATTATATAAAAACAGCGTCAATTAATGTAGAAATTAATCAGATTTTAAGTGTTTTTAATATAGCACTCAACTTTAGCACTGGAAGCAAATGCCAGTGCTTTTGCAGTCCTTAAGCAGAAATCTTCATGTATTTCCTCTTAGATTACAAAAACATAATATTCTTTATTTATTTTTTGCACACATATGTCAATCATAAGTGCTATTCAGAGCACTCGTTGAAAACAGACTCCACACTAAAGAAATCAATAATAGGTTTGGAAAATAAAACACAAAAAGTGTTTTGAAAATAAAATATTCAAAAATCTTTGCGAAAGCATATAATTTGATCAAAAAGTTATACCATTTTCATGTAATATGATATATTTTCCTCCCCTTTTGTGACCATTACTCAAAGTTGAATAAACAGAGTGAATTAATATTCATAGAAATACCCCTTAATTTCATTAAACAATTTTATTTTTAATTTCTAATTCAATTAAAAGTTGAAAATCAGTTTCAAACAAAACAATCACTTCTTTGAACAGATATTTTGCAAT
Organism: Pantelozetes paolii; assembly: GCA_034687845.1. Taxonomy (NCBI): domain Eukaryota; kingdom Metazoa; phylum Arthropoda; class Arachnida; order Sarcoptiformes; family Oribellidae; genus Pantelozetes; species Pantelozetes paolii. The sequence continues at coordinate 2,179 of JAQGAT010001367.1, forward strand.
TGTATACCCATTCCGACCCAACATATGGATCAAAGAGCACAAAATCAGAGCAATAATACTGATCTGGATTATCGGGGTATTGATTGCCAGCTCCCAACTCATTAAATCGTCGGCCGTTTCCTACATATATAACAATAACCTCTACTATGACTGTCGCGAAGATTGGGCTGAGTTTGAGGGAAAGTTATACACAATATTCATATTCGGGGTCACATTTGTGATACCAATTGTTGCACTGATTTTCGTTTACACCCGAATAGGTATTCATTTGCTGAAGAATGAAATGCCAGGCATTCCTGAGCCCAATAGGGATGTGTTGAGAAATAATCGCAATCTAAAGGTGAGTGAATGTAAAAAATATTTTATACCCCTTTACAAGTCAATGAATAAATTCAATTACAACTAATTCCTAACTTATTTATTTACACACGAATGACCCCCTGTTATGTCCACCTTATATCATACGATTTGAGATTTCAACTGAGCTCTGAATTTACGAAAATAAAAAAATACAAATCCTTTTCAAATGTTTTTCTTATCAAACAATTGATGACTTTTTTTGCGCTTAAAATGAAAATTGTTTTTCACTTTTAGTACAAATTCGTGATAAAACTAAACGATGTCTAAAAGTATTGGATTTCACTATAATAAAATATAAACTAGTTCAGTTATGCTCCTCTGATTGTTTTCTGAACACTTTTCAATATAAGTTTCAATTCATAATAGTTTGTTTGTATTCTCAGGGGCTGTTGGTTAACAAATAATACTCAGTTTCACTACCCTTTCATTATCTAAACGCCAAACTGAAGGCATAAGTAATGATGAATATCATTAAGTCGTTTGTTATTATTAGACAGACTTTGACTTATATTTACTAAATATATACATAATATCAACAGAATATTCTCTATTCTCTCTATGATCTGTTTATTAGTAGAAAAAACGATCAATGTCAATTTATAAATATTCTTTAATATTTAAATGAACCTGTAAACATTATTTATTATCATTTCATAATTACTTATATCTCCATGTATTAATTATATCGGCAACATATCATACAACTCTGTCTTCATTTTATATTTGCTCAGGGTAATTATTATTGATAAAAAATATGTTTTCTTTTATCTACATAGTATATAAAAACAAGGTGTTAATTTAATATGCAATAATATTTAATATGTTAATTATTATGCAGTTATATGACCCTAATTAGATTTAATTAAAAGCACACTAAACATTTTTAATATATGCATTTAAATTCCCTAGATCAATCAAATAAAAATATACACTTCATCATAACAGGTGCTAAAAATGTTGTTCACAATCGTGACGTTGTTTGCCATTTGTTGGCTTCCGATACATGTGTTTTCGTTATTGGTTTGGTTTTACCCGAATATTTTAAATCTGAAGCTCAAGACTGAATATTACACTTACGTTGGTGCTTACTTCTTCTGCCACTGGATATCCCAGTTTCATTCACTTGTCAATCCAATTGTTTATTGCTTTATGAGTGAAAACTTTAAGGTACCTGATTCAATTTACTTGCTCAATTAAATTAAATAATCTATTATTTCTATGGACAATTAAAGATCAAATTAATTATCTTGTTAAAATTCAATTTAAGCTCTTTGTTTAGTGCAATAAAGTTTCTCAATTACTTATGAAATTAAATATACTATTTATAAATATTTGATCAAGTTTATTCTATAAGAAATTCCTGTGCATTTAGGTTTAATATGTTTTATATTAGAGTTTCTCTTAAATTGATATTTACTGTAGAAAAATAGCTTAACATTGAACCAATAAACACAACTTGAAAGCAAGAATTCCCCTGGGAGTTTTACAACACAATAAATTAGTTGCTTGTTCAAATCTAATAAGAATTATATCAACATACCTAACTTAAAAATAATTAAATCCTTTTAACAATAAGTATTAATAAATAAACAGAAATATATTCTAGCTTATATTTAGTATTGGTGAAATGTCCTTTCTATAAATATATATATGTCAAAGATTTAAGGTGGGATTAATTAAGGGTTGTTTTTCCTGTTGAGGTGAATAAAGATAAATTAATTTAACCCTCAATTCAGAGCTAATTATAAGTTATTTTTATTTGATTTTCAGTCCGACTTGTATTCACTGTTAATAAACTGCTTACCAGGACTGGGCTTATCGGAGGCACAGGGGGGACGACACTTGGAGTCAAGACGCTCAACAATAGATAGAAATTCATCTCGCAGAGCCACAAAAATGGACGAGAATTTTGTCTAGATTATTTTATTTTTGTGTGAGAGAATATTAATTTAAAAATAACGTTGATAATTTTAAAAAATCTAAATTTAGCTTGAAAAATTTGTGAACGCTATAAGAATATAAGAAAATGACAAAGGATTATTAAATTCCAATAAATATATAAATATTTTTCAATTTTGTCGTTCAATAAAAAACTACAGTCAAACCTGGTTTTCGGACCTCAGGTCGGGACAGAAGATTGATGGACAAAACTGAGAGAGGGATATAATTGATGTATATTTTACATCAGGGTCTATGGGAGTGAGTTTGAGTATTGAAGTAATAATATCCAGGGAATTTAAAAACCTATGGAGTACGAAAACCAGGTTTGACTGTATAAGTGAAATAAAAATGCTTTGAATTTCTGATAACATGAGAAATGAATTTCACTTTAGTTTTGTTACAATATTTTGTTATAATCTGAAAATATTTGCTCAAAAAATCCTATTTTTAAAAGAATAGCATAAAAAAGATATTATTCAATGAACTTCCACTCAAAGAGGTATTTCAATTATCAACAACAAACATCTTGGGCATTCAAATTTTGAATCCAATCAAACCCTGGCTATACTTCTACTTCCTTGCAAAAAAATATTAAGTTTTCTTTTATCAAAGCTTTTTCTTCATAGTTGACTAACAAATCGATAACCGTTTTGGCATTGGTATGTAAAGAGCATACTATCAATAGATAAGAAGGTCGTCTCATATCAATTGACATAGAGATTGAAGGAGTCGTGTATTTGTTGTTTGAATCCATCATTAGTATCGATACTAATACTCAAATTATTTATGAAATTGATATCAGAGTCGAAAGCAATGAACGACACAAACATAAAATAATTATTGTAAATAGTATTTGATATATGTTCTTGATCAATTATTTAGTCAATTATTGAGTGGACCAGAGTAATATATTATAGGTAATTGCTCAGCAAATAATATTATACCCTATTAAGTGGCCGGTTATGTCGATTGATGACAACAACTGTATATTAGTGTTTAGAGGGTTTTCAAGTCTATCAAGGTTTTGATTTATCATTTTTTATTTGTAGTTAGATGTAATAAAAAAATCTTTATACCCCTGGCACACCCTGCGCTTTAATATTAATGTTTATGAATACGTAATAAGCTAGATGAAATATTTTAATCACATTCGACAAATCAAAAGTCAGTTTTTGCATATAAATTAAAAATTATCATTACTTTCACATTTAGAGCTATACTAACAGTGCTCACATATTCAGGTTAAGTTGCTCTAAGGGTTAAAGTTTTAATATTGAAGACTCAATAAATGAGTAACACTTTTGACGACTTTATTGACGCAATAGATATCGTGAGTGAAAGGAGTCGTCACTTAAGTGTTGTGTTTAAGAGAATTCAATACTTATTTAAATTGTATTGATTTTTGAAGTTTTGTTTTTCACTTCAACTGATTTCAACTGATGATATGTTAGTGAATATTGAACACTAGTCTTGAATATTTAAGCAAGGTATTTGGCACTGTTGTTTAATAAATAATAATGTATATATTATTCATACAGTATAGTTCTTGATTTATACCCTGAATATAATAGAGAAAATAGGGAAAACAATATTTTTTTTATTCATCAATAAAACTAATAAATTCCTGAGGAGTACTGCAAAAAACATCATTATATTTTTGACGATTTTTAACTTTTAACAATATAATTTTATCTAGATCATTTTTATAAATATATAATAATTTAAGGAATGCAATGGTTATAGTCACAAGCTAAACTAAATGACCAATTTCAATTTGTAACTTGAATATTTAAAAAGGAAGAGTGGTTGTTTATTTTCGTTTTAAAATTTTCAAAATCAAATTAATATTTCTTGAGATGTTCAATTTTAAATATTGATATTATTACATAAAAAATAAATTTATAACTATTGAAATCGAAATGTGAAACGGTTTTTTGTCTATAACTGCCAAACCAATTGACCCTTCGCAAAATAAAAAAAAATAAGTCAACCTTAGATTTTTATCACACATTTTACCAGTATAAAATTATTTTTAAATATTCAAGTTATTTACCATGATTATTTTTTTTGGAAATTTTAACCAATTTAAATTTTAAAATTGTGACAATTGGATATTAAATAGAAACAAAAATAGGCTTTGACATGTTTCAGGAAATGTTTAAATTGAGAGTAACTTGGCACAGGAAGGTCAACAAAATTTCAACTTTTGAATGTACATAACTTCTAGATTGTTTGTTGGATTTTGATAAACATTAACTTACTTGAATCTGGAATCTTATCCGAACAAAAGTTCTTCTAGCACCCTTGGTGGGATATGTATTGTTTAGCAGTAATAAATAAAAATGTTTAAAATGTAATTAATGAGTTTAACTTTCCTCTTATAAAATCAAATCACCATAATTAATTTACTTTTTTAATATATAATTGTAAAATTTTAAAATTCAAATTGGTCAAAAATTCCTTAGAAAATGGCATTTTTGACGACAATTAAAACAAATTAAAATGTATTGAAATGTAAACAAAGACAACCTATAACTCAAATCTTTGAAAGGTTTTTGCATAAATTACGTTTCAAATTAAGAATCATTTGAAATTATTTTATATCAATGTAATATTTAAATAGTTTCAATCTATTTGAAAACTATACAAGATAAATTAAATTTTCCAATCAAAATTTATAAATAGGTTGTACCTTGATAAATTCTACTAAGTATCACGATGATTCAATTACATTTTTAAATGTTATAAGGATTTAATTTATACTAAAAATAGATATTATTGTTTTATAAGGATTTACAAGTGTCCTAGATAATTTCATTACATTATCGAAATGTGTAATTGATTATTCTTAATCATCCAACAAAAATATTATTTTAATCGGATTAGTAGTTTTTGAGTTATTTACATTTAAATGTTTTGTTTTTAATGACTTATCTTGATCAAATTAGATGTATTTTGATAAATTCCAGAAACATGTCAAGAATTTTACTTGATAATTAATATCTCTAATAACTTAAATTATAAATTCCAGATGACAATAAATTTTTATTTGAAAATTATCATGGTAAATTTAAAACCTATTGATCAAAAAGATTAGTTAGCCTTGTTTGTTGCGTGGCAGAATTTAAAGTTACAAGTATTTTTTTGTTTTGCGCTAGGTCAAGTAGTTTGGGAGATACAGGTCAAAAACTAGTGGTACTTAAATAATTTCGAAACTGTATGTAATATATATATTGTAATTATTAAGGGTTAAAACACTAGTGCAAGCTAGTTAATAATAAGGGGTAACTTTTTAAATTGCACACTAGTGTACCAAGTTTAAAAGTCATTTCTATTATCTATATGAGTACTATTCACAATTTGAGTTTCATTTAATTTCATTCGCAGGATGATTATTGCTACAGAATTTAGATAACCTTGAATCATCACATTGATCTCGGTAAACAATAAACGAGTATAAAAATTATTTTCTTCAATAATTAATATCTAACCATTAAAACATTTATTAGGTAATAAAACGGAGAGGGTATCAATTAAAACAATAGACAAGGCCATTTAAAATATTAACTGATCAAAAGTGTTTTATTTTGATAACTATATTTGACATTAACAACACGGTAAATACGTTCACTTTTATCTTGTTGAATTTGTTCAATAGTAGGTGACAGGGTAAGTTACATGTAGTCTTTACCGACCTATTTTTCTTGGAGTAAAGACCCTATTGGTAATTAGATTACGTAATATTTGTGCTTTACCTTCTTGTATCAATATTTGATCTTCTTGTGTTTGACCTTCTTGTGCTTTACCTGCTTGTGCTCTACCTGCTTCTTCTTTAACCCCTTTTTCTTTACCCCCTTGTGCATTTCCACCTTGTGCTTTATTTTCTGATGATTTACCTCTTTGTGACTTATTATTATATAATCCTTTATCTCCTGATTTACCATTTGTTTGTTTGGATAAATAACCTTTAGCATTTGTAGCGTTTGATTTATCAGCTGATGGTTTGTGTTTACTGGTGCTGGTTGATAATTCTTTTTTTAAGTGCTCCACATTAATCATACCAGTACCACCTGTAGCACCGGCAGTGGCATTACCTACACTTGACCCGGTATTCTTATTATTATCCAGCACATGCATATGGCACAAGCACTCATATTTGTCATTCAAGTGTCTGAGTAAACAATTTTTAATAATAGGCCCAGAAACATCTATACTTGGTTTACAGCCATCTCGGCATTTATCATCCAGGCAATGGTATTTACATGTTTTATTATAGTTAGACCCCGGATTCACAACTTCATTGTGTTCCTTGCAAGTGGAAACATTGGATTTAGCAGGTTCAGAATTATGAGCAGGGCGATTATCAACACAGAACTGTAGTAACATTGTGTTAACACATTGATCACAGTTAACTATAAACGTTCATCAAATAAATTAATCAAGGATATTTAATGTATAAAACTCACCTATCTCCAGTGATAATATTGAAATCGTAGCAAGGAAAACTAGAAACAATGCCATTTTATATAATTACTTAAATTTAATTATATTTAAATGAGTGACACGTTGACTGAATATTAAATTTAATATAACATGTGTTGGTCTGATATTTAATATGAAATTAATTATAACTTATTTAATTTTGAGTAATTTAAGCAATGTATTATTATTTTCACCTGTTTTGTACTAAGAATTGACATAATAAAATTAGTCTAGTTCAAGTATTGAAAATTGGTTAAAATAAGGGGCATAACTCTTTAAAGTTATCAAAAATAATTTACCCATTCAAAATGCCTGTAAAGCAACAGTAATCTTGGCACTCTTAAGAGTGTAAAGTAAATCATGCCTGCATATTGTTATGAATAGTATCACAATTAAAGTTAATTAATTTCCTATTTCAACTCACCATGTTTCTATAATTGAAACTTTTAAACAAATCAATATTTATTAAAATGTTTTTGCAAATGTTTTTAAATCATTAAATTATTCTAAAATAATTATTCACCTATCTAATCTTAACGAGAAATACAAATCTAGATAATAAAGTAATTTAATATTAATTTAGATTAACTACATGTAAATATATACTAGTATATTGTATATTCTTTGTTTTTGCATGTTGCATTTTTATGTTTACTAATTTTTAATTTCAGTTTTCCGAAGGAAATTGAAATATATAGTTCTGTCGTTGTGCGTATGTATGTATGTATGTGTGTATGCCCCCCCCCCCCACTGAAGTGAAAAACTCCTGTTCTACTGTTATTTTCAAATTTTCACATTTCTAAAAATTTAAAAAAAAAATTTAACAATACTTTAAAAATTTGAAATTTTCAATATTTTCATAATTTTCAAAATTTTATAATTTTCACATTTCTAAATATTTTTAAAATTACCTTTACTGAAAACTGAAATTATAGGTTTGACTCATCCCTTGTTTAACTATTAAACCTGCTACATTTCTATAATAATTAAAGTTATAAAATTTTCCAGGATTATTTTTAGTTACTGGTGTTGATTTCTTGACTGTAGTTCCTGTTGCTCTACCTACTGGTGCAATTCCACTCATTGGTGTATTACCTTCTCGTGCTTTACCACCTTGTGCTTTACCATCTCTTGCTTTGCCTCCTGACGCATTATTTCTTTTTGCTTTATCTTCTCGTGCATTCTCTCCAGGTGCTTTGCTTTCTTGTAACTTTTCTCCCTGTGCATTTTTACTTGGAGCTTTACTTTCTGATGCTTTACCTCCTTGTGGCTTTTTATCTAATTCTTTACCTTCAGCTGATTTACCACTTGATTGCTTAGATAAAGAACCTGATGCTTTAGAATTTAGAGAGTTTGATTTATCAGCTGATAGTTTAGATGGACTGGTGGTGGTGGTGGATGATTTTGGTTTTAAGTGCTCCACATTATTTTATCAGTACCATTTGAATTGCCACCACTTTCAGCACCTGCAGTGCCATTTCCTTTACCTGGCGCGGTATTATTGATAATATCAAGCACATGCATATCGCACAAACACTCAACTTTGTAATTCAAGTGTCTGAGAAAACAGTTCTTAATAATAGTACCAGAACCATCTGTACTTGGTTTACAGCCATCACGGCATTTGTCATCCAGGCAATGGTATTTACATGTCTTATTATAGTTAGCCGTCGAACTCACAACTCTATTGTGTTCCTTGCAAGCGGCAACATTAGATTTACCTGGTTCAGAATTATGAGCAGGGCGATTATCAACACAGAACTGTAGTAACGTTGTATCAACACATTGATCACAGTTAACTGTAAACGTATATCAAATAAATTAATCATGTATAAAATATATATAATGTATAAAACTCACCTATGTGCAGTGATAATATTGAAAACGTAACAAGCAAAACTATCAATAGAAACAATACCATTTTAAATAATTAATTATATTTATAATGAGTGATAAGTTGACAGAAAATTAAACTTTTTATAACATGTGTGATATTTAATTAAAAAATAATTACACCTTATTTAAATTTGAGTAATTTGAGCAGAGTATTAATATTTTCACCTATATTGTACTAAGAATTGACATAATATATTTAATCTAGCTCAAGTGTTGAATATGTTGGAAATGTATTGAAATAAGGGGCATAAATCGCTAAAGTCATCAAAAATAATTTACCCATTTAAAATTATTAAACAAATAAATATTGTAATTTTTTCCTCTTGTTATAAACAAATTAACATTCAATTTCTTTCAAACCTTGTTTATTCTCTCAAGTATTCATGTGTCTACCGTAACCATGATCATATTTAATTATTGTATTTTAAATATAATATACGCACTATTAATCTGAGCCAGAAAATCAAAAACTTTATCATTCAGAGTGTGAATAATATTGTGATTTTAATTCTAGTTTGGACATTAAGAGCATTTACATTTGTTGTCAGTGAAGAGACCAGAAGAATAATGACGTAATTTCCAGTCTTTCTCGCAATTATCTATTGGTGTGCAAGGATTACTTGGAGGTGACGGTGCAGTTGCCTTAGATGTCGTAGATGACGATATGGGTGTAGTCGTTGACGTCTCTGGTGTTGTTTTCGATGGCTTATCATCATTACCTGATTTTTTGGTTCCGGGATTTGATCGATTTGGTTGAGTACCAGATCCCTTGCGTCCAGATCCTTGTCCTTTGCCTTTTTGACCTCGTGCTTTATCTGAATTCTTCGGTGCTTAGCTTTAGTGATCTAGCGCTCCTTTGGCTTGATGATTTTGTGCATTGCCTGGATGACATGGTGCCTTGTCTGCATGACCTCGTTCTTTAGGCCTATTATCTTGTGTTTTGTCTGATTTGACTTTTTTCTTTTCATCAGGCTGTTTATTCTTTCTTGTGCTATGAATTTCGCACGAGCATTCTTTCATGTTTTCTGATAATCTTGTAAAAGTACATTTCTTATGAGGTGCACCTGGATTATTCTCCTTGCATCCTCATCGGCATCTGCTATCAAGGCAATTATATTTGCAGGTGGTATAGTTTAACGTTGAATTATTTATATCAATATTTTAGCTGGCTGATTATTGTTACAGATATTTTATAACCTACTCAATGCCAATTTAGATAAACATTATCTTCTTAAATACCTGTTATATAGCCATAACTTATTTGAGGACTAAATGATAATTTAATTTAAACATAACATTAAGGCGGGAAAAGATATACAAGTGTAACAGCATTGCCAACACCCGAATCATTTGAATATTACAACACATTTTCATAAATACAATACAATTTAGCTTTGAATTAATGATATTTCTGGGAATTACTCAAAAACATATCAATGTCATTTTATAGAGTGTTACAGCTCTGTAATACCTATAAGTTTAAATAGTAATTAAATACAATATTTCTTGATTTTAATATAATCTTGATAATTCAGCAACTTACAAAGACCAATTGATAAAATGTGAATACAAATTCACCAATCTTATTTAAATAAAAAGATTGTGATTGTAAATTTATCATTTGTGTTTATATTTTAAATTAAAATATATTATTATCAACATTTTGCACATGATATCCCATCCCTTGACTTTTACCCGGACTCTCCAGCACTAAACACATCCACATTATCTCTGTTATCGACTTCAAACTCAGATATCATTTCATTAATCAAAGCATTTAAATCTCTGTTCACTTCGTTATCATTCACTTTATTCTCAGCCGATTTCAAGCCATTTATCTCTTCAACGGACAAGGATTTGCCGCCAAACCCATTGCCAGAACCGGTACCTATATTATTGCCACCGTTCCCCACACCAATAGTCCAAGCGCCAGGTCTCTTTCCGTGTGTGGCTGGCCTTGGTGATTTTGGTTTTGAAGGCGGGAATAAGTTCTGCCCTATCACTCCATTCCCTGACCCGTCGCCTACATTATTACCTCCATTACCACTATTCCAGTTTGAGTTCCCATTATTAAGACCGGAACCCAATCCCTGGTTTATACCTCCCTTTCCATTACCGGTATTATTGCCTCTATTATTACCGCCGGTCCCAGAATTATGGCCACTGAATACAAACTCATCGTCAAAGACTACCTGTCCGTTACCGACATTATCGCCAGCATTATTGCCACCGTTTCCAGTACTCCAACCATTAATACCATTCCCATTCCCCGACCAAAAGCCCCAATTGTTACCGCCCTCTCCATTGCCAGAGCTATCGCCCACATTATTACCACCGGTTCCAAACCCATTGCCACTTGACTGAGCACTGGTACCCGGTTTACCCTTTCCATGGTTACCATTAACATAACTATTATAGCTATTATCGTCGGCATTATTACCACCGTTGCCCACATGCCAACCGTCCCCTCCATTCCAATTGCCAGATATAAGACCAATATTAGTGCCACCGTTCCCATTGCCTGCATTATTGCCAACATTATGACCACCAATACCACTGCCCCCAAAGCCCTTCCCACTGCCATCAATATCATTACCACCGTTCCCCACATTCCAACCGTTGCCGCCATTATTATTAGCGGAAGCGATGCCGATATTTACACCTCCATTGCCATTAGAGCCGTCTTTTACAGCACACACCACCCCATTAGCGTTAACACTACCGATCCCTTTACCAGTGTTTCCATTTCCAGAAGCGATGGCGACATTGAGACCGCCATCGATGTTATGCCAACCGTTCTCTCCATTATTATTAGCGGCACCTAAACCTATATTAATAGCGGAAAGCACTGGACTTGCACTTGACTGACCACTTGGCCCACAATAGCAAGATTTATCTTGAATAACAGGTGGAGTCGTAATTTGACCCTTTCTCGCAAAATCCATATCGGGGCTCATATTATCATCCGGTGCCGAAGTACTGTTGATGACCATATCCGGTGCCAACACTGCAGACAATCCTAATTGACTACAATTGAGTGCCTTATGTTTGTGACCAAAGAAATTGATTTCATTGAGTGTTAAGTCTTTCACTGCTTTGACGAAATCGCAGGCAGAGGTGCGGGCAGTGATCCGATCCTTATCGATGGCACCGCTTATTATATAGAGTCGAGACTTCTTCAGTGATACCCCACACGAGTCCTGCGATGTCCACACAATTCCGCTCTCAATAACACCGGGGATATTATTCTCCACTTTATAGGTGTGTACCAGTTTGTACCTGTAGCCCACCTTGGTGATAAAAGTGCCCGGAATGGCGGAAAAGAGTTTATCTGATGTGACCATCACTTTGATTACGTAATTAGAGTTGCAGTAATGGTGTCCTAAATTGTCTTCACTCTCACAGCTCTGGTCGACACACAGGAACTGTGGGTTTAAGGGTTGAGTGCAGACACAGCATAAGCACACATTCACTGAGCAGTGTATAAGAAGTAAACAAATTCTTGAGAGATGATTCATGTTTTGAGTGAAAAGTATTGATAATTTGTTTAATATTTTTCAATATATCATTGAATTTGTCAGAAATTTAGGACAAATTTTCACTAAACACTTGTGTTATCAATATGTGTGACCTGGATTAGTGTTTGAACATTTATACAATAATCTTGGTGGTTTTATTTATGGAAAAAATAGCAAGTGCTTATTTTATTAAAAACATTTAATTGATGTGTTTGCCTGTTTGTTGAAAGAGTCAAGGTTATTACAAATCTATTCACATATCAAAAATTAAATAATATTAATTTCCATCAATAAATTGCACAATATAAAATAAATACCTCAAATTCCAAGCTATACCACCGCTTTATATAACCCTCGTAAGTTCAGCTTTAAAACTACATGTACAATAACTGTAACAATACAGGTTAACTTAAATTTTATTTATTTATTAATTATTATGAATTTAATCAAAAATTTTGAAATTTTAATTTTTAATTTCAGTTATCCGAAGGAATTGAAATATACAGTATGATTTTTTTAGAGCGATCCTCTGTCAAAGGCAGGGGGATTATCCATAGCACTGTTAAAGGTAGTGCTTATCACAACACTGATAAAGATAAGCATTAAGGTATTGATAGTTTATCGAAA
>JAQGAT010001368.1:0-14998 GCA_034687845.1 Pantelozetes paolii
ACCATTCCCATACCATTCCCATACCATTCCCATACCATTCCCATACCATTCCCATACCATTCCCATACCATTCCCATACCTGTCAAACATATTTTCATTTCAATGGTGTATTAAATCAATTATTGTGCTCTCAAAGGGGTATTTGTGCACAAAATCAACGGGTGTTATATAGTTTCTATGCATGGTAAATTTGCAATGCGCCTGTTTGTTCTTGGTTCTTATGAATCCAGGGTTAAAGCAATTTATTTTATACCCCTTTTGTTGCAAAACCATAAAAATAAAACATTTTTATCATTCAATTAATAACTAAATTATCTTTTGCTGAAGTGTTGACTCATTTTATACACTTTTTATGCCATAATTATTACGGATATAAACCTATTGTTGTAAAACTATGCATACATTTTCCCCTTTAATTCAGGGGTTAAAACAATTGAACCCTTATTAAAATGTTTTACAAAACCCCCTTTAATTCAAAGCTCTTCCGATGAAATAATTAAGTGCTTTGAAGCAGATATAGTCATAAGTGGTGACACTTAAGAGTAAAAATGTTTTCATTCATTGATTAAAAAATTGATTTTCCATTAAATTGTTTTCCGTTTCTAACCGACCCTTCAATTACCTATTTATATAACATTTGGTGACAAAAGTCTATAAAATGATTAAATGGTTGAATGTTTTTGACATTGAATTCAGTTTTGATATTAAACTCAATTAAAATGTTTGGAAATAAGGGTTTATTTGAAATACAATATAAAGAAAAAGTTATTTTGAATGCATTTTATGCAAAAATATAAACCATTTAAGGGTTGGGTTAGCGAAGGGTTAAAACAAAAATTCTTGGAAATAATTATACAATAATTTTTAAGAAGAAGATTTGGCGAACAATTTGCCTACCGGTGCAAAACGAGTTGATGACGAACCCCAGTGTAAACTCGTTTTTATTTTTAACTAAATTACTCATCAATAGCGTCATTGGCCGGGCATAACAGTCATAACAGGGTTAATCATAGTTTTAGGAAAGCAATTATTTATTCAATAAGTTTTCAGTGATTTAATCTATAATTTAAATCATTATTACATGTAATTGACATAAAAGGGGTATTTTGTTGAAAAGCAAAGTATAGGTTAAATGTTTGGTTGTTTTTGCTGTAAATTCTGTTGATTTGATTGAATATTAATACACATTATATGAGACAATAATAAATCAAAATTTCATTTAATAATTGATTTATTCATTCATTTGATGTGAAAATCGATTCATAAAAATCATCATTAAATTTATTTTTGTATTCAAAACAGTGTTGTCTTTAAAAGTAATTTAATTATTTATCCGGATTATAGTTTGCACTTAAATATTGAATCAATTATTAATTGTTTGCATAAATAGATTATAAATGCATTCAATCTATGAACTCATCGATAGATAAGTTAGTTTTTAATGAAATTTTATTTTCAATATAAAATTAAAGGCTTTTTAAGTATTGTTTAGAAATTTTAAATTTACGTGACTTTTGGCAACAATTGAACGAAAAATTCAAATTCTTTTTGTTTTTACGATTTTCACGATTAATGCTATGTTTTATTACGTAAACCGAAAAATAGTGATTTCATTGTAATTACTATAATTATATACCGGTGCCAGTAGTATGAGTTCTGATACCTTCTTGATCGCTAATTAAAACAACCTTGCACAATTGTAATCTGTATATCTTTATTAATGATATGAATGCCTTAAAATACACTGAACTATAAATCAATTGTAAATATATTGAAATCATCTTTACTTTAATTTAATTCATTTTCAAAATCATTAAAATATTATACCTTTCCTTCTGAATGCAAATTATTTGAAAATATATTGACAATCATTACATCATTACATCATTCAATGTAAAGTTTATTTAAAACACAGTCTTATTATACGACGAAAAAGCATTTGAATCATAATTTCAAATGACATTTCTTATTAATCTTTGACGAGATTAAAATCAATAATAATTTGATCATCACTTATGTTATATAACTTGTGATAACTTTAATTCATTGAATGAAATGTCATTTTGTCGCTACTCTATATAAATATTTCATAATAGACCCTGATAACATATGGCAATCTTGTGAGATCTGACATCTTTTTATATACTGTTCATCCAATAATATAAATCAATTGAAATTTATGCTTGAAATGAGTGCCAAATTGATTGTCAGATATGCAGTCATTTGCGGTTCAATCGCTTAATCAATGAATTCTCTTCTCTTTCGCAGACTTTCATTGAGTTATTGATAGAAATTCACAAAATATAAGTCTTTTTTCAAAATATAGACTTATTTTTAGAGTTATTATTGTTTTTCAGTTAAGAAGTGTTAGAAGTGTTGAAATAATATCTGTTTTTATGTTTAGTTTAAAAGTTTTACTGAATTTTTAATAAAAGATTTTTATATAAAATAATTTCAAATGTTTTTCAAGTGATTTCAAAAAACATAAAAGTGTTTTAAGTTTGAAAATGAATTGAATGAATGGGTTTTCGGCTAATTTTGTTTGAGTGCTCACTAATCCTAACCTTTGTTTTGCTTACGTAATGAAAACTATTTTTGTTTAAAATAATGTTTTGTTAAAAATATTGTTTATTTTATGACAGAAAGAGCCAAACATTAATCGGAAAACACAGTAAGTCTGCAAATATTGCTTTCAGTGCTCTCACAGGCAGTCGTTTCTTAATCTTAATGTCTCACCCCTTCAGTCGGTGCACAACTCGTAAAAGTCTGATTTCAAACACTTCACCAACACTTCCGAGATCTCCATTACCACAGAGTAATTACTTTTTCTCTATCTTTATGTGAATTCAATTATGTCTTCATTTGAGTACAAAATATGTCTAAAAATATTTGAATCCAAACAAACAGACAGTCCTTTGGAAAGCCCTCGCAATATGTCTCCGTCTAATCATTTTGTGTTCACCACTAAGAAGGTTGAGGGCAGACGTTGGTCAGTGGCCTCATTGCCCTCTTCTGGTTACGGGACTAACACTCCCAACAGCTCTAATGTATGGCCAGTTGTGTCTTAAGTTTTGTTTCAGTTGAATATAATTTCTTTATCTTTAGTCTCAGTGCTCTTCACAGGAAAAGTTGCACCAATTGTGCCATTTATCACATGAAGAACCAATTCATCCGGCAGTCGGAGCTCTTGTACATCATTTACACCATTGTTGTCATCAGAATCACAATCTTCTTCAGCACCCGAATCACCAAAAGATAATGAATTCAGAAACGTCTCAACACTTCAGTAGTAATGAAAGCAATCCCGGATTGGAAGACGAAATGCGTTCACTTTCACCGATGATTAGACCCCGATCTCGAAGTCTGAGTAGTCCTGTCCGGTCTCCCAGTGCTGACAATGAAAAGGTTTTAATGAATAACTTATATAAAGAAAGGTTTCCGAAAGCGACGCAACAAATGGAGGAAAAGCTTTCAAAACTAATTAGTGATCAGTTGAACACCGATAGCATCGACAGTGCGGACGCTTCTGACGCTGTGTTTCGTTTCGCACACCACCAGGTGATGGAGTTGGCAAAGGATTGTCTTCAGAAATCTAAAGACAAAGTCATTACTTCTCATTATTTTTATGAAATGTCAGAAAATTTGGAGAAATTATTGATTGAGGTTTGGATTGAATTCCCTTTCCTTTCCTTTCATTTATATTTATTTCATTGAATTGTGAAAACAGTGTAAAGAGAAGTCCCCTTCGGCTGCAAACCATTTGTGTGCTCTCATTAAGAAACTACTGGTGATTGTCTCCCGTCCGGCCCGACTGTTGGAGTGTCTTGAGTTTGACCCTGAAGAGTTCTATCGATTGCTTGAAGCAGCCGAAGGACAGGCGAAGTCCACTCAAGGCATCAAAGTTTCGGTTCCGCAGTATATAATCGGGAAATTGGGGTTAAATAGGGATCCGTTGGCAGACATTTCTCCAGACATTGAAGGCTTTGAATCTAAAAACATCACTGAATTAGATCCAGAATTGGGTGACAAGTCCTTAGGGATGACTAAACCTCCGTCTGAAGACGATTACGAGACAATCAAACTGATAAGTAATGGCGCTTACGGTGCCGTCCACTTAGTCAGACATAAGCAAACCCGACAGCGCTTTGCTTTGAAAAAGATTAATAAACAAAACCTACTTCTCCGCAATCAAGTGGAACAGGTGTTCGCAGAGAGGGATATCATGAGCTTTACTGACAACCCGTTTGTCGTTTCGATGTTTTGTAGTTTTGAAACAAAAAGGTATTTGTGTTTAGTGATGGAGTACGTGGAAGGGGGTGACTGTGCAACACTGCTTAAAAATATGGGTCCCTTTCCTCTCGATTTGTCTCGACTTTACTTCGCCGAAACAGTTCTGGCCGTTGAGTACCTCCACAGCTTTGGTATCGTTCACAGAGACTTAAAACCCGACAATCTTTTGATAACAGCTCTCGTAATGAATGAATCGATTGTTTGTTATGTCTGTTATTAAACCAAATATATCCCCCCTTAGGGTCACATAAAGCTAACCGATTTTGGTCTGTCCAAGATGGGATTGGTCAACTTAGCCACCAGTCTATCTGAAGGCTATCTCGATAGACAGGACACCAAACAGTTTACTGACAAACAGGTGTTCGGAACGCCTGAATACTTGGCGCCGGAAGTGATCCTAAGACAGGGTTACGGCCGGACTGTCGACTGGTGGTCGTTAGGGGTTATACTTTATGAGTTCCTTATTGGTTGTGTCCCCTTCTTCGGTGAAACACCTGAAGAACTATTTGCTCACGTAATCAATGATGAGATTGAATGGCCGGACGAAGAGGACTGGCCTATGAGTGATGACTCCAAAGACATAATCTCTCAACTCTTACAACACAATCCACAGGTAATAGAGATTTGGATTACTTTTAAAACTATTGTTTAATATTTCCACTAATTTTGAAATGAAGGCGCGATTGGGCGCAGGGGGTAGTCATGAAGTGAAAGATCACCCTTTCTTTTGTGACATTAATTGGGAGGCATTATTGAGACAAAAGGCAGAGTTTGTGCCACAACTTGAAGGAGAGGACGACACCTCTTATTTTGACAGTCGAGCCGATCGTTACAATCACGAGTGCGTTGACTCCGAGGAGATGGAGGACACGGATGACAGCTCTTTGTTTAGCAGTTTCTCGTCGTGTTCTCCGCGTTATCGCAAAGTCTACTCAAGAATAGAGAAAGAATTGGAATTAGAAAACAGACTTCGATTGTCCTCTTCTTCCACATCACTCAGAGAGGAGATAAAGAGTGGCAGCAGTGGTAGCAGTAGTTCCACTAAATCTGATTCCGCTATTATTCGGTCATTGAGTGTGACTGAGGACAGACTGACGAGTGGTTCGCACCAGAAGTTAAGTGATTCCATCGATAGCTGCGATTCAAAGCCTATGACTCGAACTCCCGACTCATCGCAAACAGAATCAGAAGACGTTTCGCCGCAAACCTATCGGAAGAGAAAACCATTAAATATAGCGAAGGATTCGTTACCGAAGTTCTCCTTCAGTGTTGACGACACCTCTTTTGGTGGAACTGATTCCCGACACATGAGGATCAAAGAGTTGCCGCCTTTGGATGAAAGTCTTTCCTCTTCAGAAGAAAAAGGTCCGATAAGAAGGTTATCAGATATGATCTATAACTCCCGTTCAGGACAACCAGTTTCGGCAAAGATTGCGATTCCTTTTTCACAGTCTCAATCAACTTCACCTCTTAGACAGCCAGTGCGGACCAGAGCTGTTATAAAGTCTGCCTCCGCTACCGGTCTGTCACTAATAATATCTTCAGACGATTCTTCCAATCCTCGCACCAGTTCTTTGGCCGCTACTTCTTCAGGCGGTTCCACCACTAGTTCTCGCGATACTTCACCCAATCGTGAAGTAAATTCCTTGTCCTCACAACTTAAGCCACCAATAATTCTCCGCAAAGGACCGCGAGGTTTCGGTTTTACACTTAAGGCCATTCGTGTATACTATGGAGAATCAGACTATTATATTGTGAACCACTTAGTTATGGCCGTCGATAAGAATAGTCCCGCATTTGAAGCCGGTCTCAGACCTGGAGATCTGATAACTCATATAAATGGAGAACCAGTTCAGGGATTACTTCACCCACAGGTCAGGGCTTTGATTGGATTAACCTTTAGATCAATTTTAATGACATTTATAACCATTTGATTGACAGGTCTTACAACTAATGCTTTCGGGCGGCGATAAAGTGAATATAAGGACAACACCTCTGGAGAACACGAGTATCAAAACCGGTGGCCGTAAGCGTAACCCCAATTGCAGCAAAATGGCGCGAAGACCTGTCACTAATAACAAACACCACAGGAATGTCAAACCAAATCACGTGAAACGAAGCGATTCCGACAAAAGGCGCAGATCTTCGCTCTTCAGACGATTGAGCTCTAAGAGAGCGAGCGTTGAAATGAATCAATTGGTTGTCAACACAAGCGGTTCTTTCAATCAATTGCCTCCACTCACGCCCCCACCCATTGAGCAACAGATAACTCCGAGCCGTAGCTATCAGTCCCTTCATAGGACTTTGGCCAACGTATCGCTCGATTGTGTGATAACAAGCAGTAGAAGCACTCAAACAGTGTCTCCGCCGGCATATCGTCTGACGTGTTCTCAATCGGATTCGTCCAATACGACGGGTAACTCATCTGTGGACAGCTCTCCGGGCAGTTCGGCGCCGAACTCACCGGCGAGTACTACCAGACCTTCTAGTCTTCATGGCCTCAAACATAAACTCATTCAAACATTTCGGTCGCCGCGTCGTAAGTCTTGCGGTCATATTCCTCTCTCACCTCTGGCCAGAACTCAAGCCGTCCCACCGGCAGTAAACACACTTCAGGCCACATCTCCGACCTCTAGGTCTCCCTCACCCCTGGCATTCCCAGTCCATCACCAAATAGGCAGCTCTCAAACCACTCAAACATTTGTTCTTCAAAAGAACTCGTCTGCAGTTAAGTTAGTTTCAAATATAAGCACTTGTGGTTCAGTCGGTGCTAATTATTTGTTGAATCCAATCGACAGTTTGCGTACCAATAGTGGCGAAGGAATCACTTATTCTCAAAGACCTTCTTCTCCGACCGATCGGTTGAATACAAACCAATCAAATGATAACAAAAGTTCATTCCCTTTGAAGTTAAAGAGAGAGTCATTGAGTAGTTCTCCGTTAGCGCTGACCTCATGTCCGGTGACGACCGCTATATCAAAGTTAGCGCTCGAGTCAAACAAAAAACAGAGCAATACTTCGCCCAAAGGCTCAAAGAAGTCCACCGAAAGACCAAACGATCAGTCAATCAGTAACTCAACGAATAATACCTCAAAGTTTGGCTCAAATGATGGCAAAGCTATTGATTCCATGTCTTCTGAATCCAGTTTTGGTATTCAATTGTTGAATCAAACCCACAGTCAAACACAAGACTCACACAAATTGAACATTTGTTTGGCGACCGAAACCGACAAGAGATCGGTTAAACACAGTTCCAGTTCCAGTACAAGCAGTACATCCTCTGCCAGCACTTGCGGTTCAGTGAAGTCAAGTAAGACCTCAACTACCAGTTCGGGCACAAAGTTTCTCTACAAGCAGTCGAGTACTGATAAGAAGAGCAAAGGTTCCGGTCGTTCGGCCTCTAAGTCAGCGAACACTTCAACGAAAAACAATTCAAACAAATGATTGATATTTCACTCAATTGTCAAACAATTCATTGAATTTTAAATCGTTTTTCAATTTCTCTTTAAATCTCTAAATATTTTTTGTAAATATATTAAAAATTGTTAACACATTAAGTGACCACTGCTTTAAGGACAGTACCCCATATGTGCTGTATAGTTGTGCAAGGGCATCTTGGCATTTATGAGTTCACAATTAGGGTCAGTGCATGAGAGGTACAGTACCTGAACTTTGGGTTCTGTGTCCTAAAGTGAAAACACAATGTTTTTGAACATAACTCTATGTTCTGTTGTTTTGAAACTCATATTAAAACCCCATAACCGGTGCAACAAATCCAATCCAATGTACAGAATCTAACGGCTCTTTACTTCAGAATAATTTAAACTCTTCTGTCGTTTGTTTTCATTTAAACCCAAAGTCAATGTATTTTATATTCAAACAAATGGTTTTGAATTTTTAACGAAAGCATAAAAAACTGAAATTTTATTTACATTTAAAAAATTTGTTTTAATTTTAGTATTAATTTCTTTATTCAGGCTTTGAATCCGTAATTAATTTGTAAATAATATTGAATTTGAAATTTTGTGAACAGAGTCTGAATTGAGGACTCATTTCACTCATTACTACAAACTTTTTCTACAAATCTTTTAAACATTTCTTAAATTATTATTTGTTTTCTTAATTACTAATGAATTCACTGATAGTTGTGAACAAAAATTGTATTTCAATTAATCTGTTAAAAGGGTTATCAATGATAAATATATGTAATTTCAACCCCTTTAGTGATGGTTTTTGTATTACAGATACCCTTATTTTGCATTATAGAGAGCACCTTAGGGTCAGGTCTAGTGATAGAAATTTATTTTCTTAGAATCATTGATACCTTTCATACATAAGAGTGAAAACCCTTTTTGTGAACTATTGTTCAAAAACTTAATCCAAACTTTCTGTCCTTATATTTGAGACTCAGTTTAATACGAATTAAAATGTATTTAACTGTAAATTAATTGTTGTTTTTATTGTTAAACAATTGATTGTATAATAAGTTTAATTTGTTTTTAATGCAAAATAGTCTGAAATTTCCAATAAATGGTAAAACAATTGAAATTAAATTAATAAAAATTGTTTTAAAACTGTTTTCATATTTTTTACTTTAATTTAATTGATATTTTGTTTTGTCATCATGTGATTACAAATTAACAGAAATAACTGTTAAGTGCAATGAAGTGCAAGAGTAAAAAGACCTTGATTAAATATCTGTAGTTTGATTTTTCTAAAATCAATCGTCAACCATTGAAGTTATTTAAAAAATATAGACCTGGTTAATTAATTTTAATTTTACAAATAGTTTGGAGATTTTAAACATAAATTTATTTTATTATCAGATTTTATTGATTGGATAGTGAATTGGAGATAAGAAGGGAGACTTGAAAATAAGGTCAAACTATAATAGCATTGAGAAAATGACGCTTAAATGTCTGGGTATTTAGCATAGGCTGTGTTTACTGCACCCTTGGTTGTTTTCACTTTCAGTTGTCTCAGATGCAATGGAAATTGATTGCAATAATAATGAATAATTGATAACAAAATTAAATAAAAGTTTTATTGAATTATAATTTTGTTTTTTTTGTTTGAAATGGCTTTTTGTATAAAACTATTGAATAAAAGATATGTTTTTAATAGTGTTTTCAATTGTAATAAACTATTTGTTTATAACACAAGTGTTTTAAACAATTTTATTTGTTATCAAAATGTGATTCAAATCAATACAAAAGTTAATCACAAGAGACATGACATTCAAGACATGAAAAAGCGATGGTTTCACTCGAGTTGTCGTTAGTTTTTACCATTCATTGGGTTTTCAGTCAATTAATTGATATTTTAATGTTTAGAACATTTGGCTCCAGAAGTGGTGTCTTTCAAGTTGGCGGACATCGGGGAAGGTATCGGTGAAGTGACTATTAAGGAATGGTATGTCAGTGTTGGCGACAAAGTTAAACAATTTGATAGTATATGTGAAGTACAGAGCGATAAGGCGTCGGTCACTATAACAAGTCGTTATGACGGTGTGATCCGACACATCCACTACGAGATCGATGCCATCGCCAAAGTAGGCAAGACTTTGGTCGACATTGAAGTCGAGTCCACTAATGGTTTGAACTTTTAATGTCTTAAAAATGTTTTTCTAACTTAAAGTCAATCAATGATTAGACGAACCAATGAATGCCTTATTAGACGACGAATCGGACAAATCATCCGATAGTTTGAGTTCAGGTCCCGAAGACAACAGAAGTTTTCAAAGCAATGATAAAGTGATGACAACTCCAGCGGTTAGACGACTGGCGGCCGAACATAAAATCAAGTTAAAAGACGTCGTCGGGAGTGGAAGGGATGGCCGTATACTCAAAGAGGATGTCTTGTGTTTCATTGAAAATATAAATAAATCTCAAAATATAAACGAAAACATCGGTTCCGGTGATGAAAGTCGCGGTAAAACCGTTGGCACCGATTCCACCGAAATTAAGACTCCGTCCAAACCGACAGCAAAACCAGTACTCAAACAACCGGTGAAGACATTAACCGATAGAACGGAACCATTGACTCGAATCCAAAAAGCGATGACAAAGACTATGACTCAGGCCTTAAATATCCCGCACTTTGGTCTCAGCGAAGAGATAGATGTCTCAGAATTGGTTGGTTTGCGACCGAAGTTCAAACAATTAGCAAAAGAGCGTTCAATTCAGTTGTCTTTTATGCCATACTTCCTGAAGGCTGCGTCAATGGCTTTACTCCGGTTCCCAATCATTAACTCATCGGTTGATAAAAATTGTGAAAATATCACATACAAGGCGTCGCATAATATCGGTGTAGCGATGGACACATCACAGGGCCTACTGGTGCCCAACATTAAGAATGTTGAAAGCCTTTCCATTTTAGAGATTGCAGAAGAACTCAATCGATTGCAAGAACTCGGGTCTAAAAACCAATTGAGTGCTGGAGACCTCTCGGGCGGGACTTTCACCCTTTCCAATATAGGCTCTGTAGGTCTCAAACCATTTATTTGACAAATATTTATAATTGATTTAAACCACAGATCGGAGGACTGTTTGGTATTCCTGTGATATTACCGCCTGAAGTGGCCGTAAGTGTTGTTTAACTCAATTCATTGAATCATTTAATATTGAATACCAATTGAATGAATGGACAGATCGGTGCCATCGGAGCCATAAAAGCGGTGCCAAAGTTCGGAAGCGACGGAAATACAGTTATCAAAGCAAATGTAATGACAGTTGTTTGGAGAGCAGACCATCGGGTGATCGACGGCGCGACTATGTGTCGGTTCTCAACACTTTGGAAACAATACCTGGAAATGCCGTCTCTGTTGGCACTCGACATGAGATAGACATCTATTTTTGTTATTATATTATAAATGAATTGTTTTTTAATTAATATTACATTAAAATTAAAATTATTTTTATATTTGTTTACATTTTATCATAAATTTACCACAAAATGGAAGAAAAGACTCGGAATTACCGGAAAATGAGAGATGACTTGAAATCACAAACAACTGATCCGTTCATCCATTCATTCATTTTTCTGTAATCGCATTATATGTGAATATATCTTAAGAGCCGGTCCTAACTTCATGTCAAACCCTGTCAACACATCCGACCGACGTAACAGAAGAAGAGACGTTCCGTCGATCTCTTGCTCTTTGAAGAGCACCGACTGATCAGGAAAACCGATGTTTCGGATAAAATTCTGGACCTCTTCTGGTGACCACTTCTGAGGATTGGGAACCACTTCTGGATAACTGTTGGCAAAACTGAAACACAATTTATTATTAATGTCTTTGTTTTGAATGAAATTTACTTTTCTTTAAGATTTGATCCAAAGCTAGACATCGAAGAAGAGTTTTCAGAGTTTTCTTTCGTTATAATTCTTTGACTCTTATTGTCCATCAAATCGTCACTCAATTCACTGATTTGTTGAGCAATTTGTGAATCGGTTTTAGTGTTTGTTTGGTTTTCATTGGTTTCAACTTTAATGCAATTATTATTAAAACATTGATTGCATTCCCATTTACCTAACAGTGCCGTCAAATCAATCAAAATATTTATTGCATTGTCATAAGAGTAGAGGACAGACAGACAAACCGATTGGCTTTTGTTTGACAACAGGAATGTGACAATTCATATGAAATCCTTTGTCGCAGAGATCGCAGACCAACATATGGGCCTAAAAGGGGGAAGGGGTATAATGATTGATAATTAATGAAAATTAATATCAGTTGTATGACTGACGCCGTCTTTTGAGTCGTGACATATCGCACATTGTTTGCATTCCATGCACTGCCAGGGCTCCCGACCCGACCGCTCCCCTAACTCTTCACTGTAGTCCATACAACTGGGATGTGCTTCAAGTGATTGTCAAACAATTTGATTGAAAACAAATACAATTAAAGACACAATCAATACATCAATACCTTTAGTACTGCAGTCCTTACAACTCAAGAGTTCCTCCTTTTCTCCCCTTTTATTGGTTTTAGTGATGACATGACATAAATCACATTTGGGTTCAAAACTGTCTCTCATATACTGAAGACCCAACTCTGAGGACTCGATGAAGTCAGGACCCAATGATTTCTTGAATTTCTGGAACAATGTCTTCATTTAAATGCAAAATAACATTGAAATCAATGAAAACCTTTCGTTTGCTGACCGGTCTCTCCCTTATCACTGCGGGAGACGTCCTTTTCCTGACTAAAGACATGGAATCATTGGTCCCTCCATTCTGTGTACTCGAAGAGTCTTCAGTGGACTCGCAATCATCTGTTTAAAGACATTTTGAAACTCAATTGTATTTCAAATCAGTGGTTATGACAAACCGTTGTCTTTGTTGTTGTCATCATTGGATCCCAAACTGTCGGACTCAAAGAACTTGGCCGAAGAAGTGGTGGTTTGTTGGTCTGGATCTCCTTTGCGCGCAACTATTCTTTTACCGCAGGAAAGGGTATATTTGCCGCTCGGCTGCTGTACTACTGATCCTAAACAAGAAGAAGTTATGCGCACTTCATATAGCACTGGGTTATTGTTGAATACCTGTCTGAATGGCATAACTGAGCACTTTATCAACCATTGAATCACTAAAGTTGACAAAATGACAATTGGATTGAAGGGAATCAATGATCTCTGGTTTGGACACGGAGTCAAACCTCGTGCGACATAAGGATCTGATTTCTCGTAAAACCCTTTTCATAGTCTGTTGACTGACTGTCAAAGAGTTAGAAGTGTTGTCGGAAACAGACATTATATGGTTTGACATCTTCTGACTGAACTTAAGAGGGTTTCGATAACTGACTGATTCCTTATACTTAACCATAAGAACGGATCCGTTGTCTACGGCTTCTCTGATGGCTATAACTATGTCTTCTTTCTTCACTCCAAACCTTCGCGAAACAAAATTACAGATCTTTTGTTCATCAGGTCGTGCTTTGCGACCCTTAAGGGAGTCAATCGCACAGATAATCATACGAGTGATACGAGTGCTACGAGTGCTCCACTTCAGTGACTTTATGTCACTTTTCTCTGAGTTAGACATTAAACTCAAGTTTTATTGGTTTTCATTAACAACTCATTAATTGAAACCTAATTAAGAAATCAGTGAAAGGTTTACAACACTATAAGTATTGCACAGAATATAAGTATAGGAGAAGTGGCGCAGACGTCAACTCAACTGACGGTGCGATTGGAAGCAGAAACTGAGCAAACATTGAGAACCAGTGCTAAGACTCTAACCATTCATAACAGAAGCCGCGACTGTTGTCGACAATCAGACACAGAGTCTGTCCTTTGAAACACATTTGAAGACAGAATCCGATTCTATGCTGTACTTGGAATCGGAATCTGTTTCTCACAACACAAGCACTTATAGCACACGATATACACGAATACCTGTGCCCACAGTCACACAGTCAGTCCATTTGTAACTTATTATATATAACTAAACATTCAATACATTGTAAGTTATAAATGAAAAACAAATGGATTTTAATGAAAGAAGATATGAGAAGAGATTGTCGACAACGGGTGTCAAGAATAAGTGGATTAAAGCTTTTCGTACTTTGAAACTCGTCACCACAACGGGGGACAGGTATGCAAACTTATATTTCTCATTAACCTAATGCCTGGTCATTAAGGAAAGGTTTCTTTCAATTAATTCTTTATTAAATATATTATTAATAAATAAAAATTGAATTCATTTCTCGTATTTTTTGAATAATTTTTATTTGTTGGCAATAATTGGCAGTAAGTATTCAAATCACTTTTTATTCAGTGATTGTGAACTTTGGGGGTGTATCCAGGTACTCGGGTATAGCAACACAATTAAGGGTAGATAGTTCTGATGAAGTCCTCCCTGGGGGTCAAATATCCTTTAAATTTTATTTTTTCTTATATACAAAGTCATGATTACGTGAATACAAGTCAACCAATTCCTATAACAAAAGTGAAGAATAACTTACTGCCGACATCACCTTGCTTATTATTCAATTTACATAAAAAAACTCTGAATTTTGGTGTTTTTCATAATTAATAAAACCATAAAAATAGTCACTATTTCTGCATATTTTCTACTTTTTCTGACAAATAGTTAACTCAATGTTTGAATTTTAAAAGTCATTTACAAAAACAATATTAATGATTGAAAACAAGAAAAATTATTTGATTTATTAATTCCAGGAATCATTTGAATTGATTAATGGTTTTAAGGATTTAAATGAATGATTGAATTAGTGTTTTGTTGTAATAGTTGTTTAGATTTGCATTTTTTTTTCCTTCTTCTTCGGGCGCACTCATCAAACCTGATCTCAAATAACATTTAATTTAATAAAAATGTTTGAAAGATATGAAAAATCAAATTATTATTATTACTGAACAAAATTGTTCACTCAATCAAAAACAATTAGTTTACATATGAAAACTTAAATGACTTTAAATTTATTTCATTTTTTTCATCATTTTTTGTTTTAAATTAAATTTCAACTGAAGTTTGAATTTGATTTCACTTTTGTTCTCAGTTTTAAATCATTTGAAAGGTTTTCCTAATTATCACATAAATAGCAATGCATTTCATAATTTTCAAAACTATTAGGAAAATTAAAAACTTTAATAAAAATCAATTCAAAAATAATCTCTTTTCATCTCAAGACCTAAATATAGTATAAAAGCAAATCTTGCGATCTCTCTCTCTCTCTCTCTCTCTC
>JAQGAT010001369.1:0-14994 GCA_034687845.1 Pantelozetes paolii
GTCCATCAAACAAATGCAGTCCGACTTCAAGAACACTTTAGTCGAAGAATTGCCAAAACTATTGAAGAAATAGTGAAAACATTTCTTTCAATTGTTATTTCAATAAAATTCTTGTCATTTGAATGAAATTTATTTCAAAAATATTTATAAATAAATTGTGAATATAGTAAACAATATCTCTTCTTAACACTGAATAGCATCAAGTTAAAAAGTTAACCAAAAAGTGCTTTCTCAGAATCAGCAGGGTACATTGTACAGACATTTGATACAAAGTAAATATTAAGATTTTCTGTTCATTATTTTAATTTAGATTTGATGTGAAATTGTGAATAATATTTCCATTATTAGTGTCAAATGATATTAAAATTGTGTCAAAGTATGGATTGAAATGAAATAAAAACATTAATTGTAAACAATTCGTCATATTTTGTGAACAGACATAATAAAAGCCATTTAATGGTCAGTCATACAGTATATCGGATACTGTATTGCTTGCGTAAAAAATGATAACTACTCTCAACTGAACAGCAGTTATAAAGAAATAAATTATTTTTAAAATAAAATGAATTAAAGATTAAATAAATTGTAATTTATTTTAGGTTTGTAATAAAGAAAATATTGATAACAGTGTTAAAGATATCTAAAAATATTTATATTTGAATGAAATTTGTTTAATTTTGTTATTTTAATTAAATTAATAAAAGTATGTTGATCATATTTGCATAAATCACCACTGAGGCATTTAAATTTTACATCAAAAGGGTGGGAAATAATGTATAAGAGATGATAATCTAAACATTTTGTTTACCAAAAATACACCTGAATTTGAATTGAATTAAATATGAGCTGAAAATCAATGAATTTATTAATGATTTCAAAGAAATTATTGATAACTTATAAGAGTTTGAAATAAAAGTTACTGTTTTTGTAAACACTTGTTGAGAGTCTGTAAACTATTTAATGCCTTCTGAGATGACATTAAACTTATATTTTATAACATATAATGAAATTATTTTTACAATTAGTTCAGGTTTTGAGGCAATGAATGACAATCGGATTAATGTTTATTTCAATACAGTATTTGATATTTGTTTTCAGATCTTTAGCAAAGATATACTGTTTTTGAGATAACAGTGTTTTTTTTTGACATTAATTCTCATAAAAATCTAAATTTGATTCACTTTCGCATTCAAAGCAATAAAACATTTGTTTTATTAGTCTTTTATTTTCTGTCCAAAAATATTATATGAATTTTTAAAAACCATTTATTACTTGTATATAAATATAAACCAAAATAAAAATCAGAGTTTTATTTAGATTTAAAAGTTTAAGGCTTTTTGTTTAACAAAGTCTTGAAACACTTTTCAACAGTATATTCAAGAGTTTGTCATCATTTGAGTGAATAAATCAAAAAATGGATTATATTTTTCATCTGAAGGTAAAGTAAAAACTGATTATTCATTACTCGTTTAAAGTTTTTAATCAATTGTTTAAACATTGAATAGTTGTTAGTATTGATGACATCTGTGGTCAATATAGTGAGCGGTGATGAGAGTCAATATGGTCTAAGACTTGCGACCAAGAAATCATTGGCCAAATCGGCAATTGATGGCAGAATTGTTGCGATTTTAAACAGTGAAGAGAATGACAGAAGTTATTCACAATTCAATAAAAGAAGTGCTCAAACAGTGCCTAAACCTGTCGGTGCTCTACGAGCAGCGAAATCCACTTATCAGACGGTGAATGTCTTACCCATAGACTTACCCAAGAAGAGTGTCGAGAGTCCAGTCATAGAAGTCAGTGCCAGTGATATACCGGTGGATATTGTGTTCAAAACACAATCACCGAAAGTGAATGTTGAACAGAGACACAGCTCAGGTAGGCATCAATTGTTTCACACAAGAAATTAGTCAAATGTTTGAAACTATAAATCTAAATGTGATTCACATTATGTGAAGTAATTTTAGTCATAATCTTTGAATCTTTTGATAAATGACTGCAAAGTAATCATTGATTTGTTGATAATCAGATGTTTTAACTGAAAAACAAAACAAAAATTAATTTTCAATATTAATGAATAAAAAATCACTTTTTATGCAATAAATTATTTCATTTATAATTATATCTGATTTCAAATCAATTCACATTAAATTTGATTTATATTTAGTGTAAAAACTAATTAATATTTTATTGTTTTTGAATGAGAAAGGTTAACATTGATTAAAACTATATGAAATACCCCTTAATTCCTGGTATTTATTAATACATTTCTCATTTAAATAATTCTTTAACTATTATTTTATATTCAAAGGAAAGGCAAGTGAAGTGAAGAGCACCCGCACTGAAGAAGAGCCGCAGACTGTCCGCCACGAAGTGTTTCGACCAATCATTCAAGAGTTAAAAGAAGTGATTCAACCCTACCGTCGGTTCATACAAGAGGTCAAACCAGTTGTAGAAGAAGTACATCAAGTGGTGGCCACCAGACAGCAGGTCAGGCCTAATAAGAGCGTTGGAAATATATACACTTCAAGCTCTCAATCAGCAGCGGTTAGGTATGCGTCTGACCTGTCATATGACACAAGAATGAGAAAACCGGAGCCAATGAGTGCTCAAACTATTGGTCATAGAATTGGATCTTCTCTGCGATCAAATAAATCAACACTGGGTCATTTTATTTATCCAATCCCTATACCTACCAATGCTTATAGTGGTAATACTAAACCTCCCAAACCGACTGTTGCTGCAGATGAACGAAAAGCATTTAATATTCAGACATTATATGAAAATCCAGGGGTAAATGAAAACACTTTAGTTTTTGGAGGGGCTATGAATGGACTGTCATTGACGAAACAGGAATCGGAAGCATATACTACCGGTGCTAACGATGGCTACTCTTTTAACTACAAAATACCGATAAGTTTTGAATTAACGGATGCTTTGAAACAAATCAAAGAAAGTGTTTTGAAATCAATGGAAAAGAGTTCAAAATTATATGAAATAAAATTAAGGAAACCAGAGATGAGTGGAGAAGAGGACAGAACTGTCTATTCTTTGGCTGAAGACCTAACCTCTGATGACATTCAACTAATCAAAGCCTCACTTAAAGCAAAATCCAAATAAGACTTAATTTTATTATTGATTTTGTCCTCAATTTCAAGTCTAATCTGATTTTCAAATGCCTTTTAATATATCATAAAATTTAATTAACTCTGACTTCACTTACAAATCAGTTGTTTATTAAATCAATGTTTTGTTGTTTTGTTATCTAATTTTTGTGATAAACTTTTTGAACATAACTTTAATCTGAGTTTTTGCCAAATATTTAATTTTATGCAAAGAGTGAGTCGTCTTAAAGAAGTTTATATAAAAATATTTGAATCTAATTATAAATGATTACAAAATATATCTAAAAGTTTTAATGATATTAAAAATTGTTTATAAAATATAAAAAAAATTCAAATAAAACTTACAGTTATATACAGATCTGTATATCAATAATACCAATTAAAAATAAATATGATATAACTAATTTGAAAAATATATTTGAAAGCCTAAATTATATTCTTGTTCAATACAAATTGGTGAATTTGATCCTGTTCAAAATATTCATCAAATAGTTGTGTTGGTTTGTGAAAATCATTTTTACAATAAAACTGAATTCAGGGAAGTTTTAAATTCCAAAGAATTGACTGATTTTGAAAGATTAGCATGTACTAATTCATTGAAATCATATAACCCACAACAATACAGGAATAATATCATTTTTGAAATCATATTTAAAAATTGATTTTTGCAGGGATACGCAGTTAATCTACTCCAGGGAAGTACGGGTTGAGAAAACTTTTTTTTATTTTTTTTACACTAAATTCAATTAAAACTTGTATTTTTGTTTGAGATTGTTATCACTGTGTCTTAAATTTATAATAAAAATCTATTTTATTTAATTAATCTGAGAATAAGGGTCAAAATAATTTTTATTATACCACCTGGTTGTAAAATAGATTTCAAAAATCCAGTTTAAAATACATTTTTTTCTAAAAGATGATAAAAACGACTCAACTATTAATGGATTTATATTTTCCATAAGATCTGAGCAAAAATTGAAACAATTTTTATTTCTTTAAAACTTTTATTATTATTAAAAAAAAGTCAAACATTTTTGCAATGTTTTCATTAAAAACAAAACAAATTGTAAGTGTTTTTATGATTTTAACTTTAAATTACTTTAAAATAAAATTCAATTAATATTTATTTTTATTTTAACTATTTTTATATTTCATTTTCATTTCACTCAATTTTAAATCACTTAAAATGATAGTCAATAATAATATTCATTCAATACTTAACCCATTGTATGAGTGCTTACCCTCAGAGCACTGAAAACTTTGTCGATTATGGCCTTAATATTGTTCAGGCATTTGAAAGACCCGAGCATTCCGTCGGCTCTTTTGGCCATAGCTATGGCTTCAAAGGTTTAGCCAATTACGACCCCAATTATGATCCGTACTATACCTACAAAATAGGACCCAATTCTCCACTCATTTATGACTCAATGAAACTGAATCTCAATTATGGAAATAATTATCAAAATGTTAGACAATATAATAAACGAAGAAAAGGAGCGAAAGGAAGAAATAAAGGTCATTTGAAACGGCACCTGATGTACAGATCATTTAATACTATGCCAGTGCTATACCACAAAAAGAAGTCATTATCAAAACCTGTTCTCAATCTAAAGAAGTATTCCTCGACTTTATCTAAGAGTCGATTGTATTCAAGAAAATTGAAAAATGATTTTAAAGTCGTTTAAAACTTTGCGTTTGAAAACAAATCACAAAATTATAAATACAAAGGAAATACTAAAAACTCAATGAATTTATTGGTTTAAACACATAATCAATGATTAATTGATAGTTAATTAGTAATAAGATTAAGATTTTTTTTTCACACAATTGTTTGCAATATTTTATAAACAAATGTTTAACACATAATTGAAAACATGATTTAATTAACAAATGTATTGAATATTTAGAGTAATGTTCTCAATATTAGTGTCTATTTTCTCACGAAATAATAATTAATGTTTTGTTTTGAATGAAGTCTTCAGTAAAATATTTTTTGAAATATTTATCTATTATTTTGTTTCAGAGTTTTAGTAAAGTTATGATTAATTAGTTTGTAATTAATCAATGATTTGTGAAATACTTTTGGGATTTTAGTTCAAATTCAATATTAAATAATGAGATTATTATTGATTTGTTGTTTGCTTTTAGAAATCAATTGTTTTTTTCTGAAAGTATTTCTCATTTCATTAAAATTGTTTGAAAATACAAAAAAAAAGTTTTAAATAATAATAAAAAAATACAAAATATTATTTAAAAATTTTAATTTTTTTCTTTCATTCAGTTGTTGTTTATAAACGAAAAATCAAATTAAATAAAAAACTTTAAATAAAATTATTAAACAATTCATAAAAATGAGAAATAATTGACAAAAAAGTGGAGAAGAAGTCATAAAAATATTTTTGTTTATAACACAAGACATAAGACATTCAATTAAGTTGTGATTTGAGGCTAACTATTGACACAAATAACTTAAAAAATTATTATTTCATTTGATTATTGATTTTTCTCCGTAATTGCCGGCCCCTTATAGAGTGACCTGTAGACAGGGACTCCTCGCACTGATGTGACTGAGCCCTGGGGTAAGTAGTCTTTCAGTGTATTGTATTTCTTGTTCTGACCACTACTCGATCGCTTGTTATAACTGGCCACTCGTTTTGGCTTATAATCTCCACCTCCACCGCCACCTAACTGTCCATTATTGTTATATCTGGGCTCAGCCTTATGTACAACAGTTTGCACTTCTTCGAGGACGGGTTGAACCTGTTGTATAACTTTACGGAAGGGCTGAATAATCTCCCGAACCTCTTGGATAACTGGTTTGTATACTTCATGGATCACTCTGTGGGGCTCGTCCTCCGACTTCTCGTGTTTAACTTCGGGTGCTTTCTCTGCAAACAAATTGAAACAACAATTAAAATATTATAGCAATTATAGATATAAAGCTAAAAGACCTGGGATTCGGGTTTGTTCTACTTTGATCTGATTGGCATGAGTTCTGAAGTGAATCACAATCGGTTGGTCGTCCTTAACCTCTATCACGTGATCTTTTTGGTCATAACCACCCTGGGTCTGGATGGGTCTTATCTCTACATTTCTAATGGCACTGACGGGTGAACTGTAAGACTTTTGTTGATAAGTTGGTCTCTCGTAACCATAAGTGGGTACTTCATAGCTCCGTCTATAAGTGGGTGCGTGGGTCAGACTACTATGATCCTGGCCATAGCTCTCCTCATAACTTGGTTTTCTGTAACTTTGCTTTTCATAGCTTTCATAACTCGGACCATAACGCCCGTCCCTTCGCTGATAGTTATTATCATTATTGTTGTTGTAATCAATGTTTTCATTGTTTTTATTGTTATTGTTTTCAATGTTTTCGTTTTGGTCGTCATTTTTTGAATCAAAAAGACCTTTGAATTCGTGATTTATTTTCATCTGATAATAGTCTTCGGCCACAGAATAGGCGACACAAAAGGTCGCCAAACATAAGATGACTGAAAGCTTTTGAAATGTAATTCAATGTTTAGTATTTGAATTAAAATTATCAGTAGTTTTGTTATACAAATGAATAGATTTTAATAAAAGTCATTTAAATTTTAAAAGATTTTGCAAATTTTAATCTAAACAGTGAAAAAAATAAACAAAATAACCAAGACTAATTTTTGTTATTTTTATCCAAGTAGAATTTAAAGTTTAAATTTTAAATTGATTAAAAGTAATGAAAGTATAATTATATGAAGTAAAAAATGTTTGTTTTTGTTTAACATTGATTTTATTTTAAAAGATTTAATTGAATTATAATTTAATCAAAACTTATAATCTGTTTATTAAAACATATTCAGTGTTTTAAAAATTCCTGAAAACTGTGTTGATTTGAAAGCAATTGAAACCCTTTTTTGACCACAAAATCATGTTTTGAAATGAATTTAATCATTGGTTTCGTTATACATAATATTGAGAGAGAAATATCTGAGTTATTAAAAGCTTTTTTGAAGAAAATTGATAACAAATTAAATTAATTATAAATACATTTGAAATATCAAATAAAATGATATATTATTTATCAAATAATGTGAAGAAATGGCACAAAACTCTTCAAATTTTATGTACTTTTTGATTAAATAATTCATATCTTTATTGAATTTTTGGTCACATATTATGAGATGACTTAAAAAACGGAAAATTATTTCATAAAAAGATTTACATTTACATACCTTTGACATAATGTAAATGATTTTTGAAGACTTTTATGACAAATCAAACCAGAATTTCAATGAAAAGTTTGATTTCAATGAAACATAAACACACTTTTGGATGAGTTTTATTGTGAGAAGTGATGAAAAAATGTTGTTTTAGTTTCAAAATCTAAAACAATTCACACACTATTGCAGTGAAAATGAAAAGTGAATAAACTTTTTATAAAAAATAAGAGACTTTTAATACAACAGTAATGTTGACTGAAATTGAATACAAAATGATTTGAAATCATTTATGAACTCGACTTAAATATCGTTAAAACATTATATCAAAAAAGCTATTAAACAGTCGTTACAAGTCATGAATTGCGATACACAAAGAGAAAGGCAGTGAAAAACTAGATATTAATTGAGGTTTTAATCACTATTTTCTTGATTTTCTCAATCCATACGAGAAATGTTATAATCTTTTAAACTCTATATAAACTTATTTTGTTATTAATTTCTTATTTGAATTATAATGAGATATAGTTTTATTGGATTTCATGAAGATTTCGGTCAAAACAGGAATTTTGTTGTTTTCCAACAAAAAATTTATATTTCAGTCAACACTTGAATTGTTTGAATAGATTTCAACAATTATTTCAGCAATTTGTTCATCAATTCAATAAAACTTTTAGTTAATGTTAATTACATTTTTGACTCTTTTCTCTCACATAAACCAAACCTATCATTGATTCAGTGATTAATATATAGCCAAAAGCTATTGTACTGTAAAAGTGTGTAAACCTCTGACCGGAAAACCAAATTCAAACCAAATTGAAACCTAAAAACACTTTTTATAAGAAAAGAATTTTCTTTAATTTCTGATGAGAAGTGAAACTCAAAATAATTATAGATCTGAAGCTATGATTAGTTTTGATATCTTTTTATCGTTTTATTATTATTTCATTTTTTTTTGCTCACAAGTAAAAGTTTAGATAAGTTTTTAAGAGACTATTAATTAAACTATTTTTAACTCAATTAACATGTGTTTCAACAAAATTAGTAAATTATGAAATAATTTCACAAAAATAGTCATCAATTTTGAATTGATTTCAGGAATTCCTGTCTTTAACTCCATTTCACTTTTATTTTTCACTGTCAGACATGTTATCTATATATAAATTAGATTGCTTAAATATTTCATTTATAATTGATGGTGATACAATTGGGCTCTTTTCTGATGGTTTCATATTACCAAACACCCCTGAGATTTCTATCATAGGCTTAAGATATGCGATTTAATCAATATTTTATTCAATTAAATGTTTGGACTTTTATTGAACTCATTATTTAATGTTATTTTTCGCACGTTTTTCCTCTCAATTCACTTCATTTGAATCCCTAATGATTTACAATTTTATTAATTAAGGGTGATATTCAAATTTACCCCTTTAACGATATTATATTCAGTATAAGCTAAATAACTTTAGTTAAAGTGCTCAGGATGTAAATTGCATACAATTGAGTCCACATTTTGATGTCTTCCCTTAACATTCAAATCATTTCCTATATTTTCGTGACTTTTCTTAATAAAAACTTATCAATGAATACATAATTCATAAAAAGCTGTGATTTTGTTAATGAAAATGCTTTTAAAAGTATACTTAAGATTAAATTCAATTGAAATGTGAAATGAAATTAAAGTTTAAATACAGTATTTATTTGTATTACAAAAAAAAATGCATAAATTTATTGAACAGATAGTGAAATGAAATTTATTAATACTTTTGTTGTTTCAAACGTTAAACTAATTATTTATCAAATTATTTGAAACTAATAACTAATAAATTGAAACAAAAATCTAGAGTAAAAGCATTTGTGTTATAATTCAAATTGAATTAAATTATATGTTCCGGTTTAAAGTTTCAGCGGATCCTCAGGCTATCAAGTGCTCCGAAACATATTTGTTATTATTCCGTATTATTACAACATTTTCTGAGAAATTGTGAAAATATTAATAAATACTTTCCAATGGCTTAATAATGTGCTGATTATCTAATATTAGTCATTGTGTTGACAGTTTAATTAATGGATCTTGATTAAATTGGAGCATATTGGAGATTACAAACTTGCCTGGGTTGTTACTAGATAGATTCAAGTATAGACTGATATTTTGAGATGATTTTGTGTTGAAATTTCAAAAGACTAATCAAATTTCAATAAATATTTGAATTTAAAAATTCATTGAAAACACTTTGAACTCATTTTTTGTTTTATAAATTCAATACAAATTAAAATTCAAATGAATTTCATTCAAACCTATTCTCAATAAACTTGTTGTGAATTAAATGATTGTGAAAATTGTTTTTGAAATTTATTTTTTAAGACAATTAAATCATATTTTAGATTAAAAATTGTTTAACAAATAAAGAGATCATTAATCATACCCTGAATGAAAATTATAATCAAATGCTTTCAATACTTATTTAAAGATTAATTCTTTTTTCTTATCAAAGAGTGAATTAAGATTTAAATTGAGGCCAAACTTCTCCCCCTTTTTGAATGAGTCGATAAATGTTTTTAATGTCTTGTAT
The DNA here is from genome assembly GCA_034687845.1 of Pantelozetes paolii. Lineage (NCBI taxonomy): Eukaryota > Metazoa > Arthropoda > Arachnida > Sarcoptiformes > Oribellidae > Pantelozetes > Pantelozetes paolii. The sequence goes on from JAQGAT010001369.1 coordinate 9,898, forward strand.
TTTGTTTTCACTTTTATATAACAAATAGTTTTATGAAAATAATTTTCTCAAATAAACTAATAATCAGTTTTATCTCTGAATAAATCACTAAAGAGTGTAAATGTTATTCAAAATAATTGATATTAAATGCTATTAAAAATAAAAAGTTTGTTTCCATTGCTCCTGTGTTTTGTCATTCTCTAAGAAACAACAAAATGACAAAAATATTAATCATTTTTGGCATAACTTTCACTGAAATTCAAATATTTTTGTTTATTAAGTGTTTTATCGATGACTTTAATAGTCATTAAAATTAATTGATTAAAAGTGAAAGAAATATTGAGAAATAGTTTTTAATTTTTGCTATTTTATCAAAACGTTTAATCCAAACGATAACATCTATTTATTTCGTAACACATTTTAACCTTGATTAGTTTGTTAGGTAAGGGTGTATTTGATTATTGCATTAATATGTTTAATAACTCTTAAAATTTGATTAGTTTTTGCAATTTTAATGAATATTTATCAGTCATTAACTTGAGTTCAGATCAATTAAAATCAATATTAAATCAATTGTTTCATCGAAATTGAGTGAAAGGTCAATTGAAATATCGTTTTGCAAACCATTTATCTATTAATCTATTAAACTTGTAATCAATTGTACGTTAAATACATTGAAATTATTTGAGATATCCTTTGGTGTTATGTTAAACACATTACAGGTATTTCGTGAACAAATAGTGATCCAAACAATTGCAGTTCAGGGGCTATAATAACAGGTGCGGTCGAAATCGTTTTCTAATTACTCCAAAAGATATGTAAAATATTTTTCTTAAAATTCAAAATTGATATCTAAATGGGTTTTTTAAACGCAGAAAAATGTTATCATTTTATGGGATCGTTAGGTTTGTCTCTAATATCACAAGGGTTTGACATATTATTCGTGAGAATTCAGTCTTAAATCAAATATCGATTGATTTTTTCACTACAAAATCAAAACTTCCTTAAAGTTTATCATTATTTTTGAATTTCTGATTAAAACAAAAAATAATTTACATTCAATTGATTACTGAATAAATCAATTGTAAAACAGTATCTAAATGTCAGTGAAAGCTGTGTTTGAGTTTGGGTTTAATATAAAAAAAAATCTCATTTTTTACAAATAATTTATTCAATTATTCAAAAATTGTTTGAAATGTAATGAAATGTATTTTTTTTTTGTTCAAACAAAACAATTTTTATGTTTATTTAAAATTCATATTTCATATCATATCTCACATCAAAAAAACTGGATTTTAGTTCTGAAAAAATCAAATTTAATGAGTCGTCCCTTAAATGCATAATAAGGGGCAAAATATTTTGAATAAATTCAGTTTTAATTTAACTCATAATTAATAACTATTTCACAAAATTACGAAATGTTAGTCAAAACCACTGAATATTAATGAGATTTCTTAATAAAAATCAATAGTTTTTGAGGACTTTCTGTACTTTTGGGCCAAATTCTGACTTTCTTTGAGACAAAGAGTTTAAAGTATTTACAAATTTTAGATCAAAAACTAAACTAAGATTTTGTTAATCAATTTGAAGACCTTTTAATCCCATAGTTATCGCCAGAAAAGGCGAAAAATCGTTGAGCTTTGAAAAAGTCCATAATCTTTGAATTCTCGATCACCGGGTGCTCATACTCTTCCACCTCTTCTTGTTTGATAGCCATTTGCTCTGCCGTTGAAATAAGATGTGGCATAAGGTGTGTGAAGTACTGGTCATTAAACGTCTCCATTGGGTTCATGCGATATCCTTCATCTGATTCAAGCATTTGTGGACTTAAATACTGAGAGAAAATCATTTTCATAGGTTTGGGTTGAATTGGCTTTCGATAGGTTTTGATCCGCTTTTTGTAGACATTTGTTTGAATCTTCTCTTTGGGTCGCAAAACATTATTTTTGTCCAAATACTCGTCGTAAACATCATTTTCATAGTCATTGTTCTGATTATTGTTATTTTGATTCATGTCTGGGTTGTCGGGCACTGGAAACCCAAACAACTCGTCCGGACTCTTGACCGGAAACCTCTTCAAGTCGTCATTCAATCTAAAATTTGAAATGTCATCCAATCCATAGTCAGCACCGATAGTGCGGATAATTGGTATTAACACTAATAGCTGTAAAAATCAATGTATTTGAAGAAAATATTAATCAGATTTTGATAACAAAATTCAACTATTATTACATACATTGAGCACAAAATGATTTAACATTGCATATAAGGAAAACACACTTTTTAGTGCACTCTTCAAGGCATACAAAACACAGGAAAATGTGAACCGATATTTCAAAAGCACTTCTTCTCCACTACTGTATGAGTGATGAGTAGTTATATAACTGTTTTATTGAAGGATTGAATGAAACAAATACTGAGAACTAATTCTTTATGTGTTTTTTGTTATCTTAATTGCATTTCAATTGTAGGTCGAGATTAATCGGACGGTCGGCTAATACTCTTCCGATAAAATATAATTTATAATTTTAATACACTTTGACATCAATACAAGAGAATTAAGTTTTTTCTATATCACGAAAACTGAAGATAAATATTAAAGTGTTTGCAAAAAGTTATTGAATTTAACTTTTTTCACACCATCTCTGAGCCCCTCTTCAGTCATGAACTGCTTTTTTCATTGAAATTTTCACTGCTTTAAGGCTTTGATTACAAAATATCTAACCAATTGTGATAAAACATTGAAATATTAATGCAATGTTTTTTATATAACATTTTTTGTCTGATTTACACATTTATCTCCCCTTTTCTGAGACCTTTTAATAAGGTTTTGAATTTGATTTAAACCCACAAAAGAGATAATGAATTATAAAAATATGTTTTTAAAGGATTCTTGACTTCAAATCTGAATTTTATTTCAAATGATATTCAATTTTTGTAATTATTTTATTCAACTCTTAAGCAAAATATGAGTTATTTTTAGTGCTTTTATAGAAATCTTTTCAAAATATTTATTTCATAATTAATTCAATTCAATTCAAAGTGCATTTGATTTGAATTATTAACGATTAGATGTAATGTGTGAACAATTTTTTGGTTTAACTGATCATTAAAATTGATTTAAAATACTTTTGCTTCACATGGGGTTCAGTGCTTCAAAGTTTCAATGGTAAGGCACCTGAAGGTGAGTTAAGGCCTAAATATTCACAATTCTTATGTCAAATATTAGTGACATTTCATGAAAGTATAGAAAGTTTTGTATTATTTTTACTTCAAATGTCCTTTCATTTAATTGACTTACTTTTGAAGAACAAATAAAAACATGATTTTGTCTTTCGTTTATTTAATTAATTGTTTGATTGATTGAAAAATTACATAACTTTTGTAAATACTGTTTGAAAATAATTGATTAACAGTTTTTCTCAATAAATAAGGCATTGAAAATAATTTATCGCTTAAGCCGTTAATCAATGCTTTATTTTACATAAATATTTAAAATAAAAAAACAATTTAATAATGTTTTTGAAACTGTTTTACGATTGCATTCATAAAAAAAATTATTTGTTTGACATATAATTTGTTGTTTTATATATTTAAAACAGTATTGAAATCATTGGTTATTATGAAAAAAGTTATGAAACGATTTTATTAATTGTGAAAAATATAAGAAACGGTTTATTTAAATGTAATTTGAATTTCAATTTGAATTAATTTGAATCACATTTTGTCCAAAATCCTTAACACTTCGGCTATTCTTCTGTAAATCAATTCATTTATTTCTTGATTTCCAGAATCTCTTGAAATTTCATCACTTCTTATAACAATTGGTATTATTTTATAAGTTCTTTGATTAGAGGTCGGCAAATGTGGACCAAATCCATGAGCTCTTGACCTTTGACTACCCCAACCCCTATTAAACCTATTCTCTACAGGTCTGACACTTTCCCAACGATAATCTGATTGATGTATTCCAGGTCTTGGATTACCCCATCTCTCATCAAATTGAATGGGATTTTCATTATATCTTCTTTCATAACCTCTGTTTTGGAGATGAGATTCAATTCTCGTATTAAATGTGTGAAAAGGTTGAGCCCTTCCATGTGTCAAGTGATCTGCATTTGATTGATCCACCTTTCCATCACTATTAAGCACTTTTTCGGAAACAATTGTTTTGATGTCTTTAAAGGTGGGTTTGATGTGATGTGCAAAATGACGAAACGGTTGAATAACTTCTTGTTTCACAGGTTTTACAATATTGTGTTTCAATTGATGGGGTTTGGCATCAGTTGTCGTCTTTCCTATTGTGTTGTCAAAGTCTTAAACATAAATAAATTCATAAAATATTTTGTTTTTTAGATTTTTATTGAAATAACAGTTATTTTTAATTTAATTTGTTTTTCAAAGCATTTAGTCATAAGAGTAATAACTTTGAGTTATTTTAATCTTATTTTTTTGACAATTAAAACATATTATGAAAATTTCAATCAATTTTGTCTTTAATTGATTGAAACGTTAACTTAATTTGCATAACAAAGACATACCATTCCTCTTAAAACAAAAATATTAATAGTAACTACTGTTGTATCAAAAAGTTGTGAATAAATTAAAACTACTTTTACCTGAATTGTGCTTTTGATGAACTGTAAGATCACTGGACTGTGTCTTAAAATGTAGGGCCAGTGGTATGGGTTTAGATGTAATCTCAATGATTTGTGGCTCTATTTCTTCACTTTCGATGTTATATGGAATCACTTCTACTGTTCTTTTGGACTTAATTGCAAGAGATATCGGTTTTTGTAGTCTTTTGGTCATCAATTCGTTTCCAGTGATTGAACTATCAGTCCATTGATGTCCACTATTTTGTTTGCCTTCAGTTTCGGTATTCAATGCACTTTTGTTATCATTAAAGTCAGTAATACTTTGTTTAAATTCATCCGAGTCTTCATTATTTGCATAACTTATACCAAACTTTTGTCTCCAATCAATACAATCAGCGATTGATATCCAGAGTATAATAAACTATAATAAAAATTCATTTAAATTAGATTTACCATTAATACTGTTCCAGGTCAGTTGTATTTAAATTATAATTTGAGAGAGAGAGAGAGAGAGAGAGAG
>JAQGAT010001370.1:0-14986 GCA_034687845.1 Pantelozetes paolii
AAATTATGTCATTTTATATCACTCTTAATGATAAGTTGTATTGCATTTCATTTGAGACAAAATTATTAATAACTTAAATGTTATTTCATTTAAATAATAATATTTAATAACATTTTGAATTCAATGATAAAAATGAAACACATAAAATCCAATGATGAGTAATAAAATGTCCTTGTACATTAGCTGAATATAGATTATGATTGTTTTACAGTCTATTCGGGTTAAAATTTAAAGGGATTTAAATGCTAATTGATTATAACTTGGTGATAAATTGAAAGCCTTGTCTACCCCTGAAATGGACTAATTTTATTGATAAAATGCTGAGCTAGATAAAATAAAAAAAATTCCCAACTAATTATATAATTTATTTTATTAATACATGAGTTGACAATAATTTGTTGAAAAGTTTACAAATTATTAATGAAATTGAATTAAAATATTAGAATTGAAGCAAATATTTCTGGTTTTGAGTAAAAATACAAAATATTTATATTTGCATTCATTTATGCATTGCTTTTGAAATAAAAGTTTATATTTTATTAAATATTTTGTATGAATTATATTTTTGAAATGGTTTTACATTATATTACTTTATATTAATTTGATTTGAGATTTTCAATAAACGTATCCTGCAAAATTTGCTTACAAAATTCTCTTTCAAAATACCCATGCAAAACTATTGGCCAAGAATATGACTAACGTTTACAAATTGTTTGTTTCATTAAAATCATTATTTTGTATAAAACTCTATTCAAAGTCTATGATCAGAGGCACTGACACTAATTCCCATCAGAACCGGTAGTTTAACCCCTTTAGGTCTTTCGGGCAGAAATTGCTAACCGATTCTGTCATTAATCAGCGGAACAGTCATCCAGTGCTCAGTACTAGAGAAGAAGACAAGACCAGGGAATTGGACAGTGAATGCAATAGTGTGTTAGCAAACGATGGCATCGATTGGGTCTAACATTTGATGATTCAATGGATTAGATATCTATCGCTGGCATTGAGTTTGCAATCTATTTATATAACTATAAAATCTTTTGCCAACAAATTATTTAATTTAATATTTTTATCGCCAAAAAACATAACTATAATTGAATTTGTCGTTAAATATAATCGGATTTTTTGGTTTCAAACATCAAAACATTAAATCAAATTCACTCTTCACTGATATTTCTGTAAAATCTGTGATAAAGTAGTGTTTATTTCGCTCAAGAAATATGAAAACTCATTGAAAGGTTGGAATTTCTTGAAGAAATTTAATTGAAAGTAAAGTTTTATTTCTCGTTTACCCCTGAAATGAGTTACAAATTTGAGCTTTTCTTGAATAAAAGTTGAGAAAAATAATTGCTTTTAAATTTAATTTACAAAAACTTTTAACTGATTTTTTAGATTTCAATTGAAATGAATTTATTCCTAAATATCTGAGTAATAGTTAGGGAAATAAGGATTTACTCTAAAATAAGGGGCAATTTGTGACAAATCTATTGCAACTGAAAGCTAAAAAAGATTGAAAATAAATTCATTGATTCTTAAACACTCCGGAGACTAATAGACACTATATTATAGCGATTGAAATAAAAATCAAATCAAATAGTCTTGAAATCAAAAGTTATTTTCTTCAACAGCATTGCAAATGTGTTGCAAAAAGGGGTTACTATTTATAAGGCTTTTATGCATTTACCCTTAACTCTGCCTCTAAAGAGCAGGCAGAGTTTGCACTGAGAATTTAATGTTGTTTTTTTGGCCATCCATTTGGTAAACACAGGGAAAGTAAGGCAAAGGATGAGACGGGAAAAAATTGAGACTCAATTAGTTTTGCAATTAATAGGAAACCAAAAACTCAACGGAAAGTGAGTTAACGTTTGTTTGCGTTGAATATAGAAAAACAGGAATAAATGTCTTCGTCTTCTGAAACATAAGAGTTCACTGAGTGTTAGGGTTTGGGCGAAGAATTTCAGTTCAATTCTCTATAGTATTTCACACTATAGTTGTGTTGTGATAGTGATTCTGGCTTTAAGGCACCGGTAGCTCGAATCCGGGTTAATTGAAAATAATTGAAAATTTTTCACTTTCTGTTTATTTTTCACTCTCAAACCTAACTTGATCACTTTTATTGTTTATCTTCTTGCTAAAAGTAATAATAAAATTATCAGTATAAATAGTTTATATTCCAATAATGTGTAATATAATGTTCTAGTACATTGTCTGAATATAAATTATGATTATTTTACAGTCTAATCAGGGTTAAAACTATAATGATTTATTGATGCTAGGTGCTAAATTAAAAGCTTTGTATTTAAAGATTAAAAACTAGATCTCATGTACTGTTTCACTGAAGGAAATGATCTTTTATTACAGTAGACGTCGTGTAATACGAAACTCAAGAATTTTATTGAAAAGTTAGTCTTTAAGTCAAACACAATGTATTGATAAATGCAATGAAGAAGTAGTGGAGGGGAAAGGGAGGTGGAGAGAGAGAGAGAGAGAGAGAGAGAGAGAGAGAGAGACGTGAAAAAAATATACTCAACTTAAGATTAATGATTAGTTTTCATTAATCATTTGGTGATAACAACCGCTTTGAGCAGAGTCCTTTCAGTCTATATATTTTGAAGACACTTTTCCAAACTCATCCCCCCTTTGGCAGTGTCAGCCCCTGTTGTGATTGTAGTTTTTGCCATTTTGTTCACAAGAATCTGATTTTGAAATCAAATTATTATTATAAATATATTTTTTTGACTTCGCTTTCAGTCTCTTCTGGCCTTTGAGTTCAACTCTCTGCCAGAGTCTGTGCGCCAGAAAAGGGGGTATTTTTGTGTTTGTTTTGTATAAGAATTATATATAAATATATTAGAAGACAATTGAAATCATATAAAAGATTTCCGCGAATAAAAGCAATTCAAAGAGAATTATAGCACAGAATATACAGAATATTCTTTAAGAGGAGCTCAGAATCTGATTGAAAAACAAGTCATGCATTTATAAGAGGAGAAAAAAGTTTACGTTTTTTTCTTCGTCTTATATTTTATTATAGTTTTTATGCTTTGCTTTTAATAAGAAATGAATTCAAACGCAAAATATTTGAATTAAATTAAAATTCAGCAAAAATTTAATGCCATTTTCCTCTCTCTCATCGCTCGCACCGACTGTTTGTCTCTCAGCTCTTTCACTATGTATTTGTATTTTCAATATTAATATTTTGCTAAAAAATACTTTCATTTATTGAATGGATATTTGCGCTCAACTTAAGCGTAATTTTATTTGTCTCTCAATTTCCAGTGTTTACTTGAAATATATATATTTATAATTAATGTTTAAAATTCATATCAAAATTGTAATTGAATTCATGAAATATTTCGATATATTTAGACTACGATTTTGGAGAGGAATAGGAGAGAGTATAGGGTTTGCAAGGGTAGAGAGGAGTGACTGAAAATAAAGTTAATTAATAGTTAATTAATATTTAAAGTCTGTTCACAATTTGTTTTTCAAAATCAGCTATTGATATGAGTTTTTTAAAAATGGATTGAATATTTAAACTAGAACAATTTCTCTTATCCTGTTAAATGTGTACACATTTTCAAATTTGCAATTATTTTAATTAATATTAATTAAAACTAACATTTAATTTGATTTGAAAAACAAAACACGTGTTTTGAATAATTTGAAAATTTATTTCCGTATAAAACCAGAATATATTTTTAAAATGGTTTCACCCCCTTTCTAAGGGGCCGAAAATGTTTCTCTACTTCTTTCCCTAAAATGACAATAACAAGGACTGAATTAAATTATATTTACAAATAAATTATCATAATTTTCACGAAAAGCTAATTAATTAGATATAAAAACAATTGTGGAAAACAGCCCTTTCCTCCACTTATTCTCGACTAAAGCTAACTGTGCTCTCTCACTATCAAAGGCTAGCAATCTTGTTATTCAGTGGACAAATAATTTTGTGTTTGATTTGGTCTTATGTTTTTGTGAACAGACATAACATTTTGCAAAACACACATACAATCAGATTCACAGTCGTCTACACAGCATATCAGTGGCGAACACCAAAAGAGTCGATGAATTTGTTAATTAAGCCCACAGTGTGTGTTCACCAGTAGTTTAAGGGGAAACCCCTTCTGGTAATAGTTAGCTAAATGCCAGGGCTTTTGGATATAGGGCTAAGAGTTTAGTGCTGAGTGCTATGATGACGCTCTGAGCACTGGTAGGCATAAGAATTGATCAGTGAATCTGAATGTTGGGCTCATTATTGTGAAGTGAGAAAAGTGACTGCAAATGAAATTCAATGATAAGTTTGAATGAATATTAAGTCAATTATAGTGTGAATTGAAAATAGATTTTCTTATTATAGGAATATTTTTGTGCAGAAAATCATTTAAAATAAAAGTTTTTACTTAAACTTTAGATATATTTTTATAATTAGTCTCAATATTATTGACTTTTTTGTTGCATATCTAGTAATACATTAAATATTTTATTGATTTGATACTAAAAGTAAAGTTTAATATCAATTGAGAAATGAAATAAGAAATTCATAATTACTTTTTCAATGAGTGATGAAATTTATATCAATAATCATAACATGAAATTCAATTCAAATTATAATTAGATTTATATTTGAATTATGAAAACACAAATCGATTAGAGATTTGACTGAAATGTGAGGAAAAAAATTAAATGAAATAATAATTAAATATAAGTCAAAAATAAATATCAAAATAAAGATATATCCGCTCTTTCTCTCCCTTTCCCCTCCCATTCCCTATACTTACTGTTGAAAATGGTTTTCTTTAAATTCATAATTGATTTTCTCATTTTCAGGATTTATTTATTTAATGTCAAAATCTAATCCAATATTTCTCACAGAAATCTAATTATACTTTTATTTTGTTCACATTTTGACCTAAAAATTCATTTCAAAGTTGAGTTTTGTCTATAATTTCTGTAAACTATTCCCTAATTATTATATATATTGAGAAATAATTGTATTTATATTTATATAAGACATTAAAGTCTTGTTTTCACTTAAAATTATATAATAAATAAAAGTTGATTATGAAATCAGTTTAAAGCAATCGTTTATTGCTTGAAAATGAACTGGATATTAAGGGAAATGTGATTTTTTGTTCAACGATTTTCATATACCCTCTCATCGGTTGCTATGACTCTTAGCACTGAATGTAATTTTCAGGTCATTTTACATAATACACACATTTATAAACACAAGAGTTATTATGTTTTAAGCATAAAATGAATTTCAAATCAATCCCTTATATATTAGGGATAAAAATGAATGCTTTTGTTTTTGATGTGAATATTATTATTGAATTTTTCAAACACTTTTTGAAAAACAATTTTTCATTGAATTTAATGTAAAATATTTTCTTTGCAAAATAATACATGAATAGGATTATCGTCAAAGAGTGGACCTGAACATTTCATATTCAATTAAATTCATGAAAACCACTTTTCTCACTATAGATATAATAATTTTTAATGTATTATAGCATTGAAGTCATAAAATGGCACTAAAATTAATATCAGATTAAACATCAGATTTAAAGTGTATTTTATATCTAAATCATTAACTTTATTGTTAGGCAATGAATAATTGAGACGAAAATTAGTAACAAAACCCCTGAATATTGACGACAAAACCCCTGAACCGGTGATTGTTAATCCTCATTTTTTTAATACTACTTTAAGAGGATTAAACTCATCCGAGAAAAATAACAATCAATTTATGCATTGATGTAAAAGATTAGACAATATTTTCTTTATTAATACGGGAATAGACTATAAGTTGAAAGCATTGAAAGCACTTAGTGAATGGGTAAATGAAATTACTTTGCTGATTAATGTCAACAGGGACAACAGATAAGCCAGGGGTTGAATTGGAAAAATATCATTATTATTTAATTTCAAGTGATTAATAAATACTTAAAAAAGGGTGAAATTAAAATATAATCAAATTTCTGTAATTTTTATTTAATTCATCAATCTAAATTCAATTTATTATTACTAGCATAAATATTTAAATTATCATCAAGTGAAATTAGAATATCATAATTGATATAATGTTCATTTATTTATCATAATTTCGGTTATCTTTGCATAAAATGATCTTTTATTGCAATTCTTTCGCAAATATTCCTCTATTTTGGGGTAATATTCAGTAAAACTATTACTGAATTGTGTTTTTCATACAATAATTGAATTATTTTTTATTACAGGAAATGTATTATACTTTTAGTGCACAAACTGGTTGTACTGGTTGTAGTGGTTGTCAGACTTCGCAATCAATTAATTATTATTAATATTTCAAATGTTTGTATACTCTGTGGCCAACAGTCCAACAGTTAGTGAGAGTGTAGTCTAAATTTAGGCTAAATTTTAGGTCAAAGAATAATAATATATTTTGCTTTCACTTTGGTATACAATATATCACTGTATCAGTGATAATGACAGTTGAATATAATGCAGAATTGAATCTAGGTATAATATCTGTAGACTCAGAGACTGTAATAATGATTTTTGCAAAAATAGTGAAGACTCTATGAATTATCCAAGAGAATTGTCACTATCGTTGTATACTAAGATTGAAATAATTAAAATGTGCTTGTTACAGTTGTATTAACATATGTAAAAATTAGATACATGTTTAATTTAATCAAGTATATTAATTATTTATTTGAGAGAAATGTGCATTGTTAAGATTTGTAAACTATTGTTTATTATCCCAATCATTTTACAACAAACAAGGAATGAGTCAAGCCTATAATTTCAGTTTTCAACAAAGGGAATTAGTGTTAATGTTAAATGATTTGATTATTATATTTCCTGAAAATATTTTTTAATTTTTTAAAAACGAAATTTAAATATTTTAAAAAATGGGAAAATTTGAAAAAAGAGAAAATATAACCCAATGTTACTCTGTTATTTAAGATCTGCTTCCATAGAGTTAAATCCCCATAGAGAACCCCATAGTAAACGCCCATTGAAGATCTGCTTTAATCGAAAACCTCCATGTTAAATGCCCATAGAGAATCCCATGTTAAATCCCCATTGAAGATCTACTTCCATCGGAAACCTCCATGTTAAATCCCCATGTTTACCCCTCTATGAAAAAATACCTATTAAAAATCTACTCTCGCCTGAATGTCTATGGGGTTTTACATAGTAAATTGACAATCCTATAGTAAATTTCACACTAAAAATCTGCTCTCACCGGAATGTAAAATCCCCATTTCTAGAGTGAAAATTCCTTGTTAAATCCCCATAGGCTTTTCCCCTTCAGTAACATTCAGTGGGGGGGGGGTACACACATACATACATACACTTCCCGATCAAACTATATATTTCAGTTCCTTCGGAAAACTGAAATTAAAAACATTCATCATAAACTAATAATAAAATAATGAGCAGATATTCATGGAATATTCGGTATTTTAGGTATACTATATTCAGGTTATTTATTTATTGACCTGAGTAAAATTATTTCAATATTTTTATCTAGAATAGTAGTAGGCTCATTTTTTATAATATTGAGAAATATTAGAATTATTTTTTACAGTTTTACCAAAATTCATTCTATTATATTCAAGTTCTAACTGCCCATGGTGTAATAATTATTTATATCTAGATAGAAAAAGAATATAACAAAAATGATGATGTGCAAATTGACCTAAAATTTTAAGAAAATTAATATCGTTGTTGATATGTACCCAATATCTCCACAACAGACAAATTTTAGATCTAGGTGAAATGATCTACTTATTTATAACAGTCTTTAAGATTATAACTAATATTAATATTTATTGATTGAATATAATAAATAGAAATATTACGCAACATTATAAATATACCATGATCATAAATATGGTCTAGAATTTAATTTAAATTTTATTATTGATTGTATTATAAAACAACAAAAAATATTAAATTTAAATATGATTTGCATTTCATTTTCAAATCGTCTGTATTTTCATCACCTGTTCAGTGGTTTAGAAGTAACAAAAACATTGAATATACTGTATATTCACTGAAACTTTATTTGAATTTTCAATTCACGCCATATATTGAGTTGTTTTTCGTAAAAATTCAAATGAAATAAAATTAAAATTAAATAAATATCTGATTATAAAGTGATTTCTTTTTGCAACAGATTATTAACAAAATGTATATTTCTTTTCTTCCAAATAATAGGCACAGGGTTTCAGTCGACAACCAGTGTATAGAAGAATTTCGGTAAAGAGATATATACTTTAAAAATAGATTTAAAAACACAGAAAAACTCACCGAAAAAATAATAGAGAGATAGGAATGAGAATAAAAACGTAAAGAACATCTCAAAATAAAGACAAAAATCAAGAGAAACTAAAAGTATATATAAAGTGATTGAGAATAAAAACAGATATAAACGACTATTGAGTGCAGAGAATAGGAATCAGTGAATCGATTGACAGGAATAGCAATCTATAGTCTAATCAAATCTAAATTCAAGAGAAAATAGTGGAGAAAATAAATTATTAAAAACCGTTTTATTGCACCCAATGTTGCCATCGCTGTGAATTGACATTGATGATTTGAAGAGGAGAAGATCAATGAAAAGTGATTTGAACTGTGAATTGTCATTGTTTTCTGTTGTCTAACGTATAATAAAATGTTTAATCAATTGTTGAGAAGATTGTTATTAATCGTCAAAATCATTGTTAAGAATATTCTGTGAGATTCCGTCACAGAATATATGCGATTAAGTGCCGAAGTGTTAACTCATCTAATAATTGGTTCATTTGATTACAAGTGGATTATCCGAAGAGAAATATCCATTGTATGTGAAAACGGGATTAACCGGTAATACAGTCACGGACTCAAGTGTTTTGTGTACTCTTGTGTTGTGCTTAATATAAGTCATATAAAAAATGTATTTATATTTTAAGTGAGAGTTAAATATCACATCAGATATAAAACAGAGAGGGAAACGTGAAATCGTATATAAAATGTGTGGCGAAAAGCACTGTTAGATAATTACCGAACCCTTAGTAAAGGTTATACAATATAGCAGTAGTTTGTGTTTCACTGTATTATATGATCTGTTTTTTTGGGTATCACTGAATACGTGACCAGAATTTTAGAGACAATCAAACAATTATTATTATTTTCTGATATTATTATTATTACAATTAATAACAAAAATATTATACAATTTAAGGGGCATTTTGTTAATAATTTTTACGGCACTCAACAGTGAAACTAAATAAAAAGGGGGCGAAAAAGAAATACTATATTATTATTAACTTTTATTATTATTATAATTGTTTCAATTGTGTGTCTGTGTTGTGTAAGTGAGAGAGGACAATTATTTATACCCCTTAATAGAGGCTTTTTATTTGTACTGGAATTTCTCTGAATTATTTCTTTTAATGGCTTTTATGACAACTTTATGTATAATTGTTGTGTATTTTGTGCTCAAATGTATATAAAGTTTAAGATATCCTACAATCGACTCCTCAATCATGAGGTCAATCACAATATCGGCTATTATTTCAATGTATTTGAGGCTTAAAAGCAATTTTTTAATTAAATTTAGTGCTAATTAGACAAAGAATTTATGTTAAGCACAGAATCAGATAATAATAATCATATTATTCATGGCTTTAATCGATGATATCTTTTGTATAAATATTTCATCATTTAATCTAATTTTTACATTTTTGCTGCAAATAGTCATTACTCTTATCGACCATTGAGTTATGATTATTGTCTATAAATATAGTTAATTAAAACTCAAGTGTTTTTTTCTGTCACTAAAATTAATAAACAATTAATAATTGTGAAGAAATTTTTGAATCAAAATGTTTAACACATTTATAATGACAACAAATGTGAGGAATATTCTTCACAACGACGGCCAGAATCTGTGCCACAGAATCTCATACAACAAATATTGGCACAGAATCTACTCATTACTACTGATTGTCGTCGTTATAATTGAATTATCTGTGCTTCCGGTGGAGTGTTGGCGACACCACCGGCGCCGGGAGTTGGCCTCCGCCGCGCAGACCAAGTGTCTGGATAACTGTTCATGCAAATGGAAAAGCGGCAAAATGACGGTGGAGTGCAATGCAAACAGTTATACTGTCATCCCTAAAGGCATAGACAGTGACACACAAGTGTTGCATATGACCGGCAATATTCTCCAAGTGCTAACCGGCCGCTCCTTTCAAACGGTGGGACTGAATAATTTGCAGCGAATATACCTGAATCGGTGCGGTTTGCACACCATAGAGGCCGAGGCCTTCTATCAGGTGTCAAATCTGGTTGAGTTGGATCTGAACAACAATTTTCTAACAGAGGTGCCCACCAGTGCTCTACACAACTGTCCAATAATGAGGAAACTATACTTCGCTCACAATTCAATCACTAAACTAATGAACGACTCATTTGTCAAATTCAAACACTTGCAGACAATTGACTTATCGGACAATAGTATACAATATATTGATTCAAATGCTTTTCATGGATTAAAATCACTGAAACAACTCTATCTCAGCAATAATAGGCTCAGGTATGTCTCAAATTTACTATATTTATTACAGGTATATATATTATTGATCTCTTTTTGCTATAAATAGCCCCTTATTACTGCCATTTATGTATAAATATTATAGATTTGATCCGGGTATTCATATTCAAATATTAATTAAATTGAATATATCAATATTTGTTTATTAAATATGAACTATTACATTTATAGCAGATATTTAAATTAGCAATTCAAATTGAAAACAATTTTAATCATGATATTGATTAGTGTTATAAAACTATTTACTTATTTAATATAAATTCTCAGATATTATTGATTTTTTAGTAATTATTTTGTTTTTTGAAAATTTATAATAATTTGAATAAAAATGAGTGAATTTTGTGAACAATATATTGAAATCGCGTTTTACTTACAAAGAAATCGATACTTAAATCAATGATAAAATGGGAAAAATTTTATATTTTAATAATTTCACTCATTAT
This sequence comes from Pantelozetes paolii, assembly GCA_034687845.1. Classification (NCBI taxonomy): domain Eukaryota; kingdom Metazoa; phylum Arthropoda; class Arachnida; order Sarcoptiformes; family Oribellidae; genus Pantelozetes; species Pantelozetes paolii. The sequence continues at coordinate 11,041 of JAQGAT010001370.1, forward strand.
TAAAGCAAATATTGTGTTAAATATTATTGAAGCTAGATTCAAGTACTAATTAATGATAAACAAGGTCTTTAATAAAATACATAAAATATATCCCCTAATTTTGAAAATTATTTTTACCCTTAAATAAGGGATAAATATGTGAAGTATTTATAACAGAATATTCTGTAGAGAAATTAAATGACAGAAAAAAGTGGCTAAAAATAATTGATAAGCAAAATAGTGCATAAAATTTAATGAACTATGAAGTTATTTGCCCTGGAGCCAATTGTGCAAGCACAGAAAATTGCACTGATATAAGCATACTAGAGTATTGCCCAGAAAAATTGAAGCAATTTATTCTGTATGTTTCACTCACACACAAGCACTGGTAGTCTTCTGATCTGTATAACTCAGTTGCAAATCCTGTGCCTCTGAATTGATTATTTGCTAAGTTCTGGGGAACAGTATTCTGGGATAAAAGCGAGAGTAAAACATGTCTTCAACTAAATATATCATAAAAAATATTGCACTCATATAGTAGTGCACACATTCATCCATGTGCGCCCATTGCCCGTGCTCTCCAATCCTCTTCCTCTCCCCCTCCTATATGTGCCGAAGCATTCAATAACAAGAAAATATCATTTATAATAAGTTTGTTGTGAAAAATGGTCCCAAAATTTTGTCATAAGTTTTTGGGAGAGAGAAAAAAAATCATTTAATAAGTAATGGATATAAAAATTTTGATGGATTTAGAGTTTATTCAATACAAACATCTATTTCTGTATTTTCTTTCATTAAAACTGCTAATAGTTTTTCATCATATTTTGTTTGTACACAAGAGTCAACGAAAATATTATTATAATTGCTATTAATTTTGAGAAATCAGTGGAAAAAATAGTAATGACTTAAAGGCTATAAGAAATATCAATATATCGTTAATAATGATTGTAATTATTGTTTATATTTGAGAAATGATTTTCGCTTTTAATTGAATTTATTGTTAAAAACAAATCTATTATTTGTTTTCTCAATACAAATGTATTTTGATTTTGTAAATAAACGGCAATTATTTTCACACAACAAATGATTATAATCTGAGAAAACAGTTAATTGTTTTTGATTTCATCACTACTACTCTACTTATGTTGCACTTTGCCATCAATGCAGACAACAAAATGAGATTTTGCTTCACATCTACAGACATCTAAAGACAATATATAACAGCCATTGCTATGAATTAATTCATTTAACATTTGCTAACAATTTCTCAAATCTAGTCTCTATTCAGTCATATATTTATTTCTCTCTCCAACTCTTGCCATCAGTTGAACGCAAACTATAAGTTACAATACGTTTTAATATCAGCGCAAAAACTGCTGGTGTACTCTCAGATTCTGTAGATCCCTGTGCGCCCCAAACTCTGGCCTTTCCTGTGCTATGCCGACAGTTAAACACAAGCGTATAGTATACACAGTATATACTGATTATACACTTATTTATCAAACACTGAACGCAAATAACTATCTATTTATTTATCTTTTGATTACTTCCTGTAATATTGTGTTCACAATCATATCAGCGCTGGATATCAGTGCGCGACTACTGATATGATTCCTCTCTCTTAAGAAGTAATGACTTTAATTATGAACTAATGAGTAAAGACTTGGCGTTTATATAACAGTAGAAGAAAGTAGTCATTAATTAAAATTATATTTTAATGAAATTCAATCTCAAAATCAGTATCTCTTGTGAAGAGAAACAAAGTTTTGTTGAAAATTCATTAAAAATTGTTTTGAATTTAATATTTTTTTTGTTATTTTTTTCAAAAAACGTATTCAAAGATCAGATTTGTGCACAAAATATATCGGATTTTCTCTTCCCTTATATTGCGGTCAATAAAAAAAATAAATAGATTTTTATATATTTGATGCAAATCTCTGAACATCTCTTTAATGTCTTCAATCTCTTCGCCCAAAGACTAGTATATGATATCATATTCTGTATGCAATTCTTGTGATGGCTTTCAGCGGAATACTGAAGAAGTAGTTTTACAATTCACTCAAGTATTTCACTCCAGCGCTGCACTGACTGTAGACTAACAGTGCCACTGCTTTTTATGTCTTGTTGTCAACAGTCCTGAGGAATAAAATATTTTTTGAAGAAATCTAAAAATCTGTTTTTGATTTCATAAATATTTTTCATAAATCTCTTACAATTTTCTCTATATTTTTGACGAATAATCCACTATTGAGTCAAATAATACCCCCTTTTGTTATATATACACAACAAAAATGTCATCACTTTTGGGTGAAAAGCATTTCAATATTTAATAAATGCTTTTAGTTATGAAGTCATGAAAACCCCTGACATTAAATGTTTTTGATTATTGATAACTGAAAGTAAAATCCAAACAAATCTAAAGACTTTTTTCTCTCAACTCTTACAGCGATTGAAATCCTAAGCGAAGGAAAGGGATTACTGACGACATATTCACTTCTGATGTGTAGATAATAACTCAAAATACTCAGTAGTTATGCATAAAATGTAATAAAAGTTTTTATCTTGAATTAAAAGAGTTTGGAATTTTTCAATAAAGGTACTGGAAATGTGTTCTTGATTACAATTCATTGCAATTAGTGTTTAATTGTTGTGATATAAGTCCTCTAATGATTTCTCTATCATTATATTAAATGGCTGTTCATCTTAATGATCAAAACATTAAATATAAATGAATTGAAACATAATTGGATCTCATTTTTTCTGTGTGCCTGTGCTCACCATTGTATCAATACATGTGCATATATATGCAGATAATTGAGTTGGCCAGGAGTAGTGGGGGTTATAGATGCAAGGGGGTCTTTAAGAAATGCATTATGCTGATCATTTAATTTTGGTGCTTCTTGTCTCTGATTTAATGGATATTTTGAAACTATTTTTGTGAAACACTAATCGATTGCCAGTAATTAAAGTCCACTTCAGACTCTGATTGCCTACCGGTGCCTATCAGGCCCACTACCAGTGCATTAGGTGATGATCAAACAAATAGTGATTGTCTCTAATATTCTCTATATTTTTCACCAAATTATTGCATTTAATGGCAGAATATTCTGTGAATAAAAAAATATCAAACAATTCTCACGTATTTTCATCAAAAGTATAACTAAAAGCAAATGTTTTTTATTCTTTCGTTTAATTTCATATAATATTTGTTTAATAATTATGTCATTCATTGTAATAAATAAAATATTTATTCAATGGTTTTGATTGTGAGTTCAGTTTCTCCTGGTATTAATTTGTCGATAGATTTTTGTGCAATAATAGCACTAATAGTAGAGAAAAATTTAATTAATTTTATGATTCATTAATTCATGTTTTTCAATGTTGCACTGGTTATTTAAAAACAGGTTTTTATGCACTGAGTCTTGCAGTCTATTTACTCCGTTTAGTGTGCAAACGATTTTTGCTTTTGTAAATAAGGGCTTAAATGTTGAGTAAAAGTAATTGAATTTAAAAATAAAATTTATTATCGATTTTTGGCGCAAAATATTTTTCACCTCTAAAAGTGAAGTCTTCAGACAGAAAATATAATTTGTTATATGTGTCTGAAAATTGAATTTTTAAATATGAAAATCAATAAATACATGAATAATATATCAATTACTTTATATGTTTTGTAATAAAACACAAAAGATATGTATATTTTTTGTCGTCAAATATAATAAAAATTTGTTATCGATATAACGAGTCCTCGAAATACACATTAATATATAGTATTTCTGTTCATTCACTTTTCCTTTGCATAACAAATGTTAAAAAATGTTTGACAATAAGTGCATGCATTGAACAGTTGTATAATGAATGGCTCCGAAAGAAATAGTTATCTATTATTTGCGCAAAATATTGTTAAATGAATGAAGAAATTCAAATAAAATATGAAAAAACTAAGAGCACATGAATGTATGCCTCT